>JAGSMR010000040.1:1667500-1832500 GCA_029286605.1 Sericinus montela
AGGAAAAGTGGTTTTCCTACATAGACCTGTCCGAGATCTATCCCGGGACCTCAGAGATATCGACCAATGTGTACGTCACTCATCCACGGAGATCGTCGAGGAAAATAAAATACTTTTTTAACACGTAGCTGTGGATGGCTGCGTAATCCAAATTCATACATCAGTACGAGTATGTTTGAGTAAGACCTCCTTGAAAACTTCTTAAACATATCAGAATATCGCATTATAGTGAACGGAGGGAATAACACGTGTTTCTTATATATTTGTAGGTGGGGGTATTGAGGCGGATCAACAGTTGAGCTCCGTGAGAATCAGTATTATTGCTGATTCAGAATGCAAACCGATTTACGGTGCATGGTACCACAATACAAACATGTGCACTAGCGGTGCTGGGGCACGAGGACCTTGTCAGGGAGATTCGGGAGGGCCTTTAGTGATTGACAATGGTGGAAGGAAAATCTTGGTAATTATAACTATTCGCAGCTACAGGCTCACTACGTCATATTGTCTCAAATAAGCGAAATGTGGGCTGAAAAGATGAAAATTTTCTAGCCTTCTTACTACCCCACCATTGGGAAATCGTAAGAATAACAAAAAAATAAAAGATTTTATAGTTGCTCTGTATGTCTTGGTTCTTTATTGCTAAGTGCAGCGCAATTTTTATGTATGGGATGAAAAACTAAAAAAAAAATAACTTTAAATAAGTGACGACAGCCGAGAGATTAATCGATATTCGTATCAGAGTTTATGATTAGAGTTTGAACTCGGTAACAATCAGTTATTGCAACTTTTGTGGTATTTTTAGCACCTGTCCAAGGTGGCTCATACATCTGTCACGTTGTCCTACAATAAGGTCTGATTAAATGAGGGTTGAAAGGATAAATTTGTAAGACCTTAGACCACCCCAGTAGTGTAAATTTAATAATTAGAATTAAAAGTTAAACATACTTAAGCTCCTAAATATTCCGATAGTTTGATAAGCTAAAACTGTTTTATGCAGTTCAATTAATTCTTAATATTTTTTTAGGTTGGTGTTACTTCTTACGGACACAGGGAAGGATGTACTTCTGGCAATCCTTCTGCTTATGCTCGAGTTACTTCATATCTACCATGGATTCTTGCTCAATAAGTAGTAACAAACGTTTTAGTTTATTAAATTTATACTTAAATGATTTTGTTTATATTTTATTGACATCGGTGACGAAAATAGCCATATTTATTTCATTTGCTGTGAAAACCTAATAACAATATAAAAACACTTATTAACAGTTCAATTTATTTTCTTCTTAAGCGTAGAATAAACTAGCTGACCCGCGTAACTTTGTCTGCGTAACTAACAGTCTACATAAACAAAATGAGTACTTAATAATTTTTCTATCTTAGCCCTGTCACGCCATTTGGTTCAAACCGTAGTATTTGTTACAGGAGAAGTATCCTGGTGATATGTCCTATGTAATTGTAGTGTATGAATATCTCTCTTTTTTCACATGGTGTCACAGGAGACGACTAAGTGAAAAGTCTTCAACATACCACTGGTTGCCAAGAGACGGCGGGACAAATATCTTGGAAAATAACACACCAAAATTCAGTCAGAGGCAGCAGCGTCTAAAATGCACGATATTATACTGCAGCCAAATACCCCCTTACGGGAGAAGTCTACCCTGCAGTAAGATGTTTAGTTTATTTAGATATAGGTATGTAGGTGTGTCAGAAAACGCACCACCTCCTATTGTTCTTAATTCCAGTTTCTCTTTAGCACTAAGGTTGTCTGCGATTAATGCATACGTATGTATTAAGTTTTCTGTGTTTTATTTATTCCTTTATATGTATGCAATAAAGTATGTACTACTACTACTAATCTTAATACTTTTGCCGGATGTATGAAAAAAGATAAATTTTATCTCATTTTCCGTCTTAAAAACTTTTTTCAGAAATAAAGGTACGAAAGAGGGTCGTCTTCCACCAATGAGAATTCACTGCTTGCTGCTATTTTACAAACGTTTGATCGAGTGATAATTTGTAGATTAATGAGTATGAACGATGTAAGAGAAAAATGGTCTTATTACATCGACATCTTTCGATTTTATGACCACATGTACGAATAATACCATTATTCGTACATGTGGTACAATAAAATTTAGATTTAACCTTATATACAATAACAAATTGATGCTAAAAATGTGTGAGAAAACAAATGAAAGTATAGTAAATTTTATCGCCGTCACATTTAAGGTACAGAAAGACCTAAATTCTTTACAGTGCCAACAAATCCAAGTTCGTTGCGATAGTAGTATTTTATTTGGGTCATGTTTGCGTAACCAAAGTGAAGTTTCTGTGACAAGTGTTACCACTTCTAGATACTAGCAGCTTTCTTTAAACTTTACTCACAAACACAAACAATGGAAAAAATTTATTCAAAAAGAAAAAAATTCGTTATTTAAATTTACTCTGCTTTGTCGTATTTTCAACGATGTTATTTATAAAAAAAAAATACCGTTCCCAATATACCGGGTAGACAGGGGTCTAGAAAAATAAGACCTTTCGATCCACCTTTCACCGAAGAAAATTTTTCGGACAACATGACAGGTGATGAGACTGTTAATGATGCTATTCAGTCGTCCAGTAGTTGAAATGAATTAACTTTTATGTCGCAAAATTTTAAAACATATTACCGGCAATCTCTACTTTGAACGACTGTTAGAAAACAGAGACGTAGTGTTTATATACTCTTACAACAGACTGTTACGTGATTGACATTGGCAGTATGAACGTTAATAAATGTTGTTATATTAAATACTGGTTGACTCGCGATTCCATCTGCGCCACATACCGAGCAGATGACCAATGTGCTCGATGGCGCCACGGATATAACTTCCTGACCAGTGCAACTTTGTCCATACCATATTTATACAATTAATAAAAAAAAAACTACGTAATATAATAATAATAATAAATCCATACAAAGGGGTTACATCGCATACATTGCTCTGATCCCAAAGTAATCCATGAAAACTGGTGTAACACTACTCGTCCACGAAGGTCGCTGTTATGTACTTATATACTAACTACGTAAAAAACGTAATGGGTTGGTTTAAATTTTGGAGGCTTGGAAACTAAAATGGTGATTGTCTTACCTGTCACTTGTCCCAAAAATTCATCGGTGAATGGTGGGTCGAAAGAACTTAATTGTATAGACTTCTGTATATCCCATTACTGCGAATATGTGTACAGATATTTATATGCTTTTTTGCCACATGAGTTTGTTTGAATCGTGACTACTTACATTACTTTCAGATTAAACTTGGACTTTCAAAACAAAGTGTGAGTTGGTGTCATAAGCTCTAAGTAATAATAAAAAACTCTCCGTGCCTTTTCATTATCTTTACCTGCCTTTTTTGACGTGTTAAAGATATAAAGCAAGAATAAATAATAAGATATAATTCAATTATATGACTAATCATAACCTAAGTAACTCCGAAATTCCAATTAGTAAATATACGTATCTCTTTCTCCCCTTCGGATGTCGTAAGAAAATGTCTGTGTCTTCACATTAAGCAATTTAAAATATAACTAAAATAGTATTTAGTTAGTACTTTGTCATATAGCAGAAAAGATTTTTACCTTTCGATCCACCTTTCACCGAAGAAAATTTTCGGACAACATGACAGGTGATGAGACTGTTAATGATGCTATTCAGTCGTCCAGTAGTTGAAATGAATTAACTTTTATGTCGCAAAATTTTAAAACATATTACCGGCAATCTCTACTTTGAACGACTGTTAGAAAACAGAGACGTAGTGTTTATATACTCTTACAACAGACTGTTACGTGATTGACATTGGCAGTATGAACGTTAATAAATGTTGTTATATTAAATACTGGTTGACTCGCGATTCCATCTGCGCCACATACCGAGCAGATGACCAATGTGCTCGATGGCGCCACGGATATAACTTCCTGACCAGTGCAACTTTGTCCATACCATATTTATACAATTAATAAAAAAAACTACGTAATATAATAATAATAATAAATCCATACAAAGGGGTTACATCGCATACATTGCTCTGATCCCAAAGTAATCCATGAAAACTGGTGTAACACTACTCGTCCACGAAGGTCGCTGTTATGTACTTATATACTAACTACGTAAAAAACGTAATGGGTTGGTTTAAATTTTGGAGGCTTGGAAACTAAAATGGTGATTGTCTTACCTGTCACTTGTCCCAAAAATTCATCGGTGAATGGTGGGTCGAAAGAACTTAATTGTATAGACTTCTGTATATCCCATTACTGCGAATATGTGTACAGATATTTATATGCTTTTTTGCCACATGAGTTTGTTTGAATCGTGACTACTTACATTACTTTCAGATTAAACTTGGACTTTCAAAACAAAGTGTGAGTTGGTGTCATAAGCTCTAAGTAATAATAAAAAACTCTCCGTGCCTTTTCATTATCTTTACCTGCCTTTTTTGACGTGTTAAAGATATAAAGCAAGAATAAATAATAAGATATAATTCAATTATATGACTAATCATAACCTAAGTAACTCCGAAATTCCAATTAGTAAATATACGTATCTCTTTCTCCCCTTCGGATGTCGTAAGAAAATGTCTGTGTCTTCACATTAAGCAATTTAAAATATAACTAAAATAGTATTTAGTTAGTACTTTGTCATATAGCAGAAAAGATTTTTACCAAGCGAGTCGTAATTTAACTGTAACATGATGCGCTAAAATAACTTTTTGTCTGGGTTTGTTAGGGCACATCACGAGGAACTTTATATCATTAGTGTGATTTATGTAGCTTAATGAGCGAACTCTTGGGTTTGTATACGTAGAAATGGAAGACGTAGTATACCAGGAATATCCCTAAAAGTAAAGTGCACTTTACTTTTTTGAGTAGTTAATTATTACTTTTAGTTTATTTCTCGTTACTAATATAATTGAAATGAGTACTATATAATTACTATATAGTACTCATTTCCCCGCTACACGTACCAAATATTCCATTTAATATGTTTGCTTGATTTTTGTTAAAAAATTTAAAGAAATAAAAATATCTTCACGCAATTCCCAATACAGGGGTAGACAGAGGTCAAGTCTAGACAATTAAGTCCCTTTGACCCACCTTCCACCGAAGATATTTTCGGGACAACGTGACAGGTGGTGAGCCCATCGCCGCCTTTATGTCCAAGCCAACGATGAAATTCGTACATAAGTTTTTGAAAAACTCATTGGTACTGCCACCTGGGGATCGAACTCGGGTCTCTCGACTCGAAATTCCGACCACCCAACAACTCGGCTATCGTGACTTTTTTTCATACTATGACTTTTTTTAAAGAAATCTTTTTTTCATACCACTAGCGACTGACTTTAAAGCTTCTTTAAACTTTAGAGCTTCGCACGGTTATCAAGAAACTTTTTACGATTTAATTTATATGACTACAGCAGTAACTTCTTATTTTAACTCGTTTTAGATTTATGTAATTTGTTTTTTAAATAACTTTTTTATTAAACAAAGTTTCTATTTTTTTGTAGAAGGGTTAAAAAAACCATTACATCTCCAGTTTATGTGTCTATAACTCGAATTGAATAGGTTACAAATCTATACACCCAATGATAAAATGACTATGATGAAATGACTAATGATAATTGACAAAATATTTTTCGAGAGTTCTGTATGTGGCCATTTCATTGGCAGCAGCAGTGAAGTCTTCACTTACAGTCGAATGACTGCAGGGGAACTGGTCGAGGTTGATCCTCCTTCAGTAGTGTCAAAGCGCTGCTCATGAATATGAGCAGGTCCTTGGGGTAGCAACGTAGTGCTGATGGTAAGTTGGCACTTGGTGCCATGGCAGAAGGTGTTCATGGCTAAGCCCCACCCTCAGCGCGGACCATAAGCCGGGTGAGACCCCTTTGGGGGAAGCCCGGCTAACTTACCAGCGAGCGGGTGGGACTTACCGTGTGATCTAGGTTGCTACCTCAGGTCTTCTGGATAATTTGGCGATCGCGTTCAACACTACTGGGACTGGATCAGTTCCGCTGTTGAGTACTTGTAGCAGTTCCGTCAGGAGAGCGATGACCGCCGTGACGGTAATCTTCTCCCCTGATTCAAGTCCTGCAGCCATGACTGGGGTAGTCACGGGTGGTACCACCCGTTCCACCTCCTCCTCCTCCTCGGTGGGCTTCGGTAGGCTTGCCATTTTAGGTTTGGCTTTCTTTTTCGACTTGCGCCTTTTTTTATTAGTCTTCTTGCTGCCCTCGCTCACCTTAGCGGCCGGCTGGGCTGTTTTGGGCCGGTACTCGTTCGCCGGGGCCATCAAGTTGGTATGCATGGCCGCGGTCTCCACCATAGGCTGTTGTGCTGGTGGAGGGCGAGACTGAGCTACCGTACCGGCACGTCGGTTTCTGATTTCACGCCTAAAAACAGGGCAGGCAGTGCTATTGGCGGTGTGCGCTTGACCGCAGTTGGCGCACGTGGGTGGTTCCTCTAGTGGGCGAGGGCAGTCATGTGCACGGTGCTGGCCGCCGCACCTCACACAGGCTTGGGGCCGATGGCAACAGTGCGATGAGTGCCGGAATTTCTGGCACCGATGACACTGTGCTGGCCCCTTTTTTCCCCGCCAGGCTTCAATTCTGATCCCGGGCATGCAGAGTAGCTCATCTACGGCGTAGATCTCCTGGAGGATGCCCTCCGTTTTCCTGAACTGACCGAAGAAAATACAGCCCGGTCGTCCATGCCTTGCTCGGATGGGCCGTATGTATTCCGGGTCGAAGCCCAGGTCCCGGAAGGCATCCATGATCTCTTCCGGTTCGGTGTTCACCGGGAGTCCTCTGATTGCTACCTTGAGACCTCTCTCGGCCGGCAGCGAGTAGGTGAACCAGGCCAGGTTCTCCTCCGCCTCCAGCTTTGAGAGGTATCTCTGGAGGAATCGGAACTCGGTGTCCGATTCTGGTATGAAACGGACACCTTTGCCGTAGGGACGGACGTTGGGCCGATGACCCAAGGCTTGGGTAATCACCTTGAAGTGGCGGGGCCAGTTCGGAAACTGCTCTACTACCAGCGGTGGGTAGCGTGGTTTCCTGGCTGGTCCGCCGGTGTCTGCATGCCTGGGGGCCGATGCTTGTTGCCCCGCCGATGGTTGGCCTGGCTTGGCCAGTATATCACTATACGACGTACTGGGCGTCGGCTTACCTTCTTCTGCGGGAGATGGTAATGGTGAAATAGAAGCCGGTGGGTGCGAGCGTGGTGTTGGTGCGCACGTGGTTGCGGTTTCCGCAGGTGTTCTGGAAGCGCTAGAGCGCTTTGGTGAGGTGCTCCGTGGACGCGTAACTGGGGCACGCGGTTCCGACATCAGTGGCCCCAAAAGGGTACCCGGAGGCAGCGATACCTTTGAGGCATGCTGAGGCCGCCGGGGCTTTGGCGCCGGTGTGGTGAGCGGCGTCTTGGTATTCATTAGAGGGGGAGAGCAAGGATCGCCTGCCGCAGTGACAGTAGTGGCCGCAGGTGGGTCACAGTGTGTCTGCTGCGGGGGACGTGTGAGCTCGTCACAGATCCGCTTGCTCTGCATCTCCTCTTCTGGGCTCCAAGGCCGTCTAGCGGCCCGCTCTGGGAAAATTCTGTCTATTACCTGGTCGTCGGTTTGATAATTTAGTTCCTCCAGGAATCGTGCCTCGTCAGGGAGTACTCTTACCCGGGCTGCGTCGAATCTTTGGAGCTTTTGCTCCAGATAGGCAATGCACTGGTCAGAAGTCTCGGGCGAGAGAAGTCCAAGCTTCTTACCCGCCTCTGAAACGTAAGTGAGTACTCGATCTGCGCGCGCGGCGAAAGGTCCTTCAACCGGAATTCGGCCATCGGAGTGCTCGGCAGCTGGTCGTCCGAGTCACTATCCTCAGGCTCGGAGTGGGCCCCTCCAGAGGGCGTGGAAGATGAGCTGCTGCTCATCCTTGCGGCGATTGGTGCTGAGTTGCCCGCGACCTTTAATCGCGGCCACAGCGTGTCGCTCGGGTGACCCCCTACACCCAGGCAAACCCGCACGGGGCACCGGGTTTCGGGGATCGGGCGACCGACGCGGGCCGCAGGGCGCTCAAGGTGTCGGCAGCGACGCTCGTCTCGCAGAGACGAGGCGGTGGTTTTCAACACTATACAATTATAGTCCAAAAACACACCAGTATTCAGGAGCAGGTCCGAACGGTTACAACAGTAGTGTTCCAACTCAGCGACTGTCCTTCATTGGCATGCTCTACAGGCGAAAGGGATGAATGGCTTAGTTAGTTAATTAGTAGTAGTTAGTAGTAGTTACATATTCAGGTTTGATAAGTGGGTATGTTGTGAATGTTGTAAAAATGTTGTACCTACAATAGGTACCTATTTCACCATTTTTAATTTATAACTTTGTTTAAATCTATGAAATTGTTTTAATTAAATGTTTTCCCATTCCAGTTTTTTAAATAATTAAATAAATACAGAGATAGATAGGGACAACATGACATTGCTTTGATCTAAAAGTAAGTAGTTAAAGCACTTGTGTTATGGAATTGAAAACAACGAAGGTATCACAAACACCAAGAACTGTGAAAATGTAGAAAAAGTTTTCTACATTGGCTCAACTGGGAAACGAACCCGGAACCTCAGATACCGATACCATGACAAACCGGTGAGTACGCTTCGTTCATGGAGGTTAACAAGCTAGTTAACAATTATACAACAATTCAAATAAAAACTATTACAACGTTGGTAATTCCGTAAGTGTACTATTAAAAAATAATATAAACAAAAATAGAATATAGGTAGGGAATTTCCGCCAAGAGAAAACAATCATAATTATGATTTGCCCCGTATTTAAAGTCGGTTCTTAAAACAATTGGGAGCTGTTTACAACACCGTGTACAACAGGAGTACTAAACACAAAAAAATGTCATGAGCGAGAACTCGAGTTTGCATGTCACGCTACATGAATTATTTGTTACGGAGAGCGACTTTTTTCAGGTGTATTCAAAAAACACCGAACAAAAAAGTTATGTCGGAGAACAGTGAACAAGCAAGCGTTAACTGTTTGCACTCGAAATTTGTAAACATTAATATGACGTGTTTGGAATAGAAAAGCCGCAAAATGCTCCGGATTTACCGGTTGGCTTAAAGATTTCTCTATGTACTGTCATTTAAGCCACAACAGCGGAGTGTTTGGGTGATCGGTTTCAGATTCAAGCGAACCGAGTTTGATCCTCAGGTAAAAATATATAATAATTAAAAGAACACCTCACCTCACCAACTGTCACGTTGTCTCAAAAATGTCTTCGGTGAAATGTGGGTGGAAAAGACTTTAGACCTATAGGGAATGGCACAGAGATATTTTTTTTTTGTTATAATTTACGTAGAGTGATATCTAAAATAAAATCCGAGGTTGGTGGTTGCGAGGCGAAGTTGCAAATGCAAACCGTGATTTTTAAGGGCTTAAGTTCTAGGTGCAAACAGTTGCAGTTCGTTGCGCTAAGAAAGATGTAATTAGAATGTTAAAAGTAAGCTGATTTTAGTTAGCTGTTAAAGCTAAATTCAATGTTGTTAAATTCAATGGGTAACAGCTATGAAAATAAAATTTATTAAAATGCTTGTACCTACTAACTTGGAACTGTTCCTTCTAGAAACGGATATCTTATAACTCAGTAACGTGTTGCTGCAAAAGTTTTAATTATTTTGTTAATGTAGAAGAGATATTATTTATTTCTTTGGTAGATATATATGGAATTTATCATAAGGAGGAAGTTAAATCTCTGATCTAAACACTGAGGTTCTTTCAACTCTCTTTTCCCTGAAGCTTTTTTTGGACAACGTGAAGGTGAGCCTATCTCTGTCATAGTGTCCAGGCTAACTTGGTAATCGGGTCGTATTTTAAGACGAAAAAAGTTAGCAGTCATAAATATAAATAAAGTCAACGAGTAGGAAGTCCCTTCCAGAAAAAGGACTTGCCATAATCACCGCGCTTGGCAAGCGGATTCACGATCAGCAGACTCTGTTGAAACTTTGACACCAAGAACAGCCACAATCGATCTTCTTTTTAGTTAGATTAAACATTACTGACAATAATGATCTAAGACACAATATTATATTTTAAGCAAAACTTATTTAAAAATAGAAATTTTTTCTTGTCCAGATTGGCGAATAAAATATTAAATGAAATATTCTGTATTATTTCATGGAACATTTTGTCGACTATAGCTAATAAGATTAAGGTAACATTTATAACAATATGAATATTATTTTAAGGGATGTCAAATACGCAGGTACATACATACTATGTATGCAATTTACCTTACTTTTTCTGTCAGGGGAAAATAAATAAACAAAACTTCGTAAACTTAGATATATTAGATGCGAAAGAAGCGCAATTCCAGTCAACAGGATTTCTCATTACTATTTTGTGTGCAAAGTTAAATGATAGTGTTGACTCAAGAAAATAGTCTTTCAAAGTAAATAGCATTTCCTCTACGTTCTCCTTGAACATAATTGTATGCAGTAGCTTTAAAACTGTTTATTACTCCTGAGTAAAAATAGATAGATAAGTATCGTAGTGATGATAGCGGAGTGATTCGAGTCACACTCAAGTTTGATCTGGTGCCAATGAATTTTTCGAAACTTTTCGTAACTAAGATAAATAAATATCTTCACGCAATTACCAATACAGGGGTAGATAGAGGTTTAGTCTAGACAATTAAGTCCCTTCGATCCACCTTCCACTGAAGATGTTTTCATGACAACGTGACAGCTGGTGAGTCCCTCGCCGTCATCATGTCCAAGCAAACGATAATTATAGATAAAATAAGCTCCGACCAAATGTGAGCCGAAAGAAATAAATTGTCTTGACCTCGAAGTACCCCATTAAGGGAAACGAGAGATAAAAATATAAGCAAGATACGTTTTTAAACAGATGATAGTAGCTAGATAAAGGTAATAAATATGAATCTAATATGACAAGAAAAAGTCACTATAGCAGAGTGAGTTGGTGATGGGAATTCGAGTCAAGAGAGCAGAGTTCGATTTCAGGTTGAAAGCTCGTACCAATGGGTTTTTTCAAAAACTTATGTGCGATTAATATCGTTCGATTTGACATTAAGACGACGATGGGCCCACCACCTGTCACGATATCCGAAAAATTCTTTGGTAGAAGGTGAGTCGAAAGAACCAAATTGTCGACCGCTAGGTTGGAAAAGGCCTGAAGACATTTAATTTTAAATTTTTATGACCTTTAAATTTTATTTATTAGGATCAGACTTATATATTCAGAATTTACACATTATGTGTTAAGAACTTAATACCGTTAATTGTCGACAAACTCCGTGGACGCGTGGCGTTCACAGCGGTTTCCATGGTGTCGCCAGCGCTGAGGTCCCGGGTTAGATTTACGGTCAGGTCAATGTAGATAAAACTTTTTCTATATTTTCTCGGGTCTGGGTGCTTGTGATACCTTTGTTGTTTCTGATTCCATAAAATAACTGTTTAAGCTACTTAATATGAGGTCAGAGCGATACATGTGATGTTATCCCTGTCTATTTATGTACGTATGTATTTATTTATTTATTATTCATTAATTAAGTATCGTCGAACTGGTATCCTCTGTAAAGAATTAGATGATGAGACGAGGAGAAGAAAATTAAACTTTATTTTTTAATTATTTTACAAATTTAATAGTTTGTAAAATCAAGTTACGGTAGCTGAGTGGTTGGGTGGTCGGAATTACGAGTCAAGAGACCCGAGTTCGATCCTCAGGTGGCAGGCTTGTACCAATGGGGTTTTCGAAAACTTATGTACGAATTATATCGTTGGTTTGGACATAAACACGGCGACGGGCTCACCACCTGTCACGTTGTCCCGAAAATTTCTTCGGTGGAAAGTGGGTCAAAGGGACTTAATTGTCTAGACTAGAACTCTGTCTACCCCTGTATTGGGATTGGCGTGAAGATATCTATTTATTTATTTATATGTAAAAACGAATTAAAAAACACGATAAAATCCGAAAATAGTTTTATTTAAAATGTGTAGTATTCGCATAAATACAAGAAATCATTTATTTTTTAAATTAAGTCGTTGGTATCAGAGATGGAAGAACGCCTTGTATGGAACTAAGCGTAAGGGAAAAACTTGGAAAATGGCAATGGTCACCGACGGGTGGTAAAAACACTATATAGTATAACACCAAACCAAAATTAAGCAGACCAGTTGTGGGCAACAGTCTCTAAAGTGCGAGTTCGAATCAGCGTTATGGCAACCCCTTCTTATAGAAGAGGCCTTTAAAAAGAAAACAGGTAATAGTATTTTAAAATATATGTATTTTGAATTATACTTATTATACATCAAAGAAAAACTACTACTTAAATAATTTTGATTATTAACGTGTTTCTTCCACAAGGGAGAGTAGATATCATAAAAGTGTTCTGGAAAATATAATAATGCCCGGATATTCTGGTTAAGGTTTTAAAAAAGTATAATGTAGCTATTTTGCTGCACCGGAATATGCGGTGGTTATATTCTGAGTCTTGTTTATCTGCAAATTTCCTGAGTGCTACATACAGACCGCTTAATGCGCCAGCACATGAATGTATTTGAATATTTTGAATGTTTGGTTATTTTTATTATTATAAAACCTATGTCACGCCGTCTTTAAAACGGGAAATGTATCATAACATACATATTGCAATATGTAACTGAATTTCGATGTGATTGTTTTTTTAAACTTTTACACATTTTTCAATACTACCGTATAATCTCGGTCTAGAAAATTTATAAGTTATCTAACATTTTTCCGGGGACTATTTGGAACTATTTGACGAGTGTAGAGCCTGTCGGTGTCTTAGTGACCAAGTGAAGGATACTAATCATACATAAGAAAACACACGAAAAAAAAATCGTTAGTCAGTAGTATAAAACTTTGGTTGGTTTCGGACAAATTTACCAATTCCATCTATACATACTCGTATATGTGGAAAAGTAAGAATTTTGTGGTTTTTAAGAGTGGGAAATGGAGATTGAAAACAAGTTTTTTTCTGAAGAGTAAATAGAGTATGTAAATTTGTGCCATTTCCCCATAACATGATACCATAGTTAAACCAGGCGTACGCATAAGCATAATCTGTGGTAGCCTTTACCTCTCTACGCTTTAAAATCTGTAGTTTGTTTATCTCATTTAATGCAATTTCAAAATTTTGATATTTTATTTCATAGTTTTTATATATGCAGTTTACAATTGATATTTGTATCAATGTCAATTCCTAATAGGGTGGTGTTGTTTACTATTTCTAAATACGTGTCATTAAATTTTTGCACATGTAATTGGACCAAGACTAACTTTCGAAGACCATGTGAGCAAATTGCTCGAAGAAGGGGGGAGTACTCGGATACCTCGACGTGCATGTATGAAGAAGATGATGAATCTGAAAGAAGCGAAAGAGGTATGTAGGGATCGTGGCACTTGGCGATCTGTTCTCTCTGGCTACTCCGTCAGGGATTGTGCGTGAAGATAAGTAAGTAAGTAATGTTATTGGAGGTTTTTGGTATAGATGAAAAGTTATTACTTGAGGTTTTAGTGAATTCAATTCTAAGTTATGTGATTTCAACCAACCAGAAGTTTTATTTAATAATGATAATATTTTATTTTCTAAATTATAATTTGATGTTCACGTGTCTAATTTTAAGGTGTTGCAATGCAATTAAATTATTACTATTCGATTATAGATCCAAGTCAATGATATAAATCAAATATTATTTTTATAAAACTATCGCCTAGTAGCCATGTGGTCAGGTACTGCTATCGCCAATCCGCCTGCCAAGAGTGGCGATTATGGCTAATCCTCGCCTAGGGGAGGCCTATGTCCTACAGTGGACTTTAACTGGCCGTTAAGTAAGTAACTAAGTACCGCCTGGAGATCGAACTCGGGTCTCTTGACTCGAATTCCAATTACCCAACGATTCGGCTATCGCTCCCGCAACATAGAATTTCTCTCAATATAGAAAGTATCCCAATGTAGAAAATCACTTTTTCTGCATTGTCTAGGTGGGTCTTGGTGTCAGTGTTCATTCCGTCATTTTAAATTCCACAACACAAGTGGTTTACTACTTACTTTGGGATCAGAGCAATGTACGTGACGTTGTTTGCAATTAATTTATTAATTTACTTAAAAAAAAGTTAATTTCTAGCCTCCCCAGCATCGCTTGAAAGAAAGACTATAGTATCATAGACCATATACATAAGTTTCGCGAGATTAAATAAATGACCGAAGAGTACATTTTAATATAGTGTTTTAATGTGGACATTAAGAATGACAGTAAAATTGCGGTGCTATACTCTCATACACCAGTTCATGCGGAACGTTTATTTCGTCCGCTACAAAAAAAAAACATTTAGAGTTAAGTATGAATATCTATGTCGACATAAGTAACCAAGTATGTATCCGGAGTAAGTAAGTTTCCAGCTGTCATAGGTCTGGATTCTTTCCGTCCTCTTTTTATAAGAGAAGACCCCTATAAAGGGCCATGACATCAATAGGCTGCTTTAAAGATTTCGTAAGGACTATTTGGGAACTCACAAATTATGTCGTAAGCAATATTTGCAGAACAACATTTGAACAGTAGTGCGTCACAAAAAAATCTTTGGGATGTTTTATACCCGGTACTTATAATGTAATGAAGCTTTGTTACTGGTGAATCTGTGAGTCGTATTATTTTATGAGTGCATTCTCTTGGTTTCACACACTATTTTGTTTGTTTCACGGTGCACCGCTACGATTATGTATCGTTGCACCTGTTGTTAGCTACTTTAATTACTTTTGCCATTAATCGTTGTCGTTTATAACCGTATAAGTGCGTATCATACAATTAAAACTATTAAATAATTGTTGAAATAATACCTGCATACATAACGTTCTGTTAAATTCCAGTAAAATCTGATATTTTTAGCGATGGTTATCCCGCCATTTAACGTTTGACATAAAGATGCCTGCTTCTCTTAGTCGCTTCTTACCACACCCACGGGAAGAAGGGGAGTGGCAATAATCTTACGCCGTTACCACACGATTGAAAATGTGCATGCACACGCTTGTTAAAATAATGTTAATAGTAATTTAAATAGACAAAGAAACAAATTTTAGGGTGTGGACAGCGAAAGTCAAAGTTGCAGATTCGGGCCCACCAATTAACTAATGCTGTAAACTAAATCCAGACACAATTATTGCAGGTTAATTGGAGTGGTTAGCAGGAATTAGTAATTATTTCGCGTTGCTAAAGTTCTTTAGTTTTTATATATTTAAGCATTTTTTAAGCAAAAGTCTAGACAATGAAGTCCGTTCATTCGTGCAGAGTCCGATGACCGAGCTTATTTGGGATAATGTTGAGCCTATCACCGACAGATGTTGAGCCTATCGCCATCTTAGCGTCCAAGCCTACGGTATAATGTAACGAAAACGGCCTATTCATGAAAAAGCAATTACAGCCCCTATTTTTAAAACATAATGAATGACGACGGCAGGGTCGAAGCTATGGGTCGGGAGTTCGAATCGTTCGCTAGGAGCTACACATTTTATGATGGATATGAATGTTTGTACTCGAGTTATGATGAATGTTACTTTTATTATTACTTGTACTCTTATATATGAATATTTATCTTTTTAAATATGTAATTCTATGTATGGTTAGCTTGTACACTAAGACGGTGATAGGCTTAACAACAGTTCAGTTGTCCGACATAAGCTTCAGTAAAAATTGGGTCAAGGCTTCATTGTCTAGACCTCTGTCTATTACAGTATGGAAAAGTTTGCCTGATGATAAATAAAAAAATTGTGGAAATATCCCATAATACTCGTTAATGTTCTATTATTTTCTTAAGTTTTTTAAGATTGTGGAGATCGTGCAACATTTGAGTGCACTAAAGATGTTGGAATATTAAATGTTAACCTCACAAAAAGCTGGATTATGAAAAACGTAAAAATATTTTAAATTATTTGTTCACAGTAATACAGTTTGAGTCATAAAATAAAATCTGTTAAATTCTTTATCCAATTTCTTTAAACTCGGCGTTCTAGGAGAGCGGTGTACTTGGCAATAAACCTCTTTATTTTAAGAGTATTCAGAACTTTGTCTCAGTTTCAATTTAGTTGCATTCAGTTTTAATCGAGATAGTGAATTCTTTGAATTTTTTGTTGTTTTGCTTTGTTATTAATACACAAGTGAATTTAACACATTCAGAACAGTATGCGAGTTAGTAGACTCGAGTTCACTCCTTAAAGTTTTTTTTTTATATAAAAGGGAGGCAAACGCGCAGGTGGCTCACGTGATTACCGCCGCCCATGAACACCCGTAATACCCGAGGCTTAGTAGATGCGTTGCCTCCCTTAGAGTGCCACCCTCCCCCTGAATTGGGGGAGGGGGGTGTGTGGGCCACTGGTTACCTGCACTCACCAAACGAAACGCAGAAGTTTGTTAGACTTCTACTTTACGCCGGTATTCTGTGAGGTCGTGGTACTTCCCCGGTCGAGCCGGCCCATTCATGCAACAACAAAAGCTGATGCGTGGCTCTACCACTGATAAACAAAAGTGTTAGAACTCTTTCTCTTACTGGGAATTGTCTAGGTTAGTTCCACAGTCTTACCTGTTTTTGTCACCAAATAGCTTGAATGTTTTCTCTCTCGAGTTATGAATGTGTATATGTAAATATCTTCTGGTATTGTGGGTGTTCATGGGTGGCAGTAATCACTTACCATTACGTGAGCCACCTGCCCGTTTGCCTCCCTATTGTATAAAAAAATCGTAGCTCTCTTCTACGGTAAAAAAATTTTCATCCGAATAAAGAATTTCCCGATATTTTTTTCCCGCGTACCGCTTAAACAAAGCGCGACATCTCTTTAGTCTCAGGTGCATTAGACAAGCATTCAAACAATGACCTGTTTTCTTCGGTATGCGCGAAGCCCTAAGTCTTCATTTAACACCCTTTTCACCGTGGTTCTGCTTAACCCCATCTGAAGGGCCAACAGTTTCTGCTTACGTTTGGGATTTCTTTGAATTCGAGCCTTCACAGCTTTTATCACTGCTGGAGTCCTAACAGTCCGAGGGCGACCACTTCTTGACCTGTCATCTACACTAGAGTCTTCATTGTATCGTTTGATGGTACGATAAACGAATCTTTTGGTTATATTCAAATTTTTCAGTATGTCAAAAACTTGAATTGGCGCGTAACCGCAACGATGTAACGCAACAACTGCAACACGGTCTTCTTTAAGCGTCCACTCCATATTTAAAAATGAGTAAAATTTTAAAAAGTATGTAGTTTTATTTTCATGAACAATTCGAATTTAATAAACTTTTTTGTGGCCAGCATTCTAAAAGAAAAGTTTTTACTGTGTGACAATACTTATGACCTGACAATGTAAAAATCTGTTTAAGTCTTCTTTAATTTATTTTGTATGGTTCGTATTTCTAATGAAACTTCATAATAAGGCCTGCAAAATTAGCAACCACCAAGTGTTACAATTTATAAGACGCGTAACTTTAATTCAACGCCATTAAAAGTTTCTTAAGTAGAAGATTTCATATAATAAAATGTTTATTAGAATAATGCTATTTAAAATAAGATATATAACACTGGATATTCTAAAATATTAATTAAATTATTATTTATTTCAGTACGATAGCCGAGTGGTTGGGAGGTCGGAATTTCGAGTCAAGAGATCCGAGTTCGATCCCGAGGTGGCAGGCTCGTACCAATGGGTTTTTCAAAAACTTATGTACGTATTATATCGTTGGCTTGGAAACAAAGACGGCGACGGGCTAACCACCTGTCCACGTTGTCCCGAAAATGTCTTCGGCGGAAGGTGGGTCCAAGGGACTTAATTGTCTGGACTAGACCTCTGTCTACCCATGTATTGGGAATTGCGTGAAGATTATTTGTTATTTTTAAAATGTTCTAATAGTATTGAGTAAAATTATATCTGTGGCCCCTTTGTGAGTATTATGATCGTATTTCACACACCAAACTTATAGTAGGCATATCTAGCAGGCGCTGTGTTTGCATGAACATAAAATATATTTTAGGTTATGTCGGAAGCATCTGCAAATCTGAACTTATTTCTATTTTCTTAGAGTAGCTGACTTCGTAAGCGATTTGTTCTTGAGGAACGCTAATTGCGTTCAGATTTTAGTATAATTTCTTAGTAGTTTCAGCTTTGGTATGATTAAAAACTCTACCTCATTACATAGTGATTTATACATACCTCCATTACCATTACATACCTCATTACATAGTAAATGATAGTATGCGAGTCTATTTTACTTGAAGTCTATACAATAATATCTTTTATGCAATATTTGTTTTTAGTAGTGCTTTTGCTTTGTCTTTAGTAGTGTGAACACCGTTGACTCAAGATTTTAACAATGTAACAAAATAGTCAATATTAAAATATACTAGAAAGTATTATTTGCTATGGGTTTACAAGAGTATCAAATGAAACCTTTGATTTAAAAACTTTACCATGGAGCCAACTTACCAGAGGGATTTTTAAATATCATTATCATGATCATAACGGTCTATTATACTCTACTGCAGGATATTGGACTCTCTCGTAAGTTCTCAGGATAAAGGCCTCGTTTGCGATAATCGCCAAGTTTGGCAATGGATTGGCGATCACTGGTCTACTGAATTTTGGTCTGGTATTTATCAAAATGGTTATCCCTTCAGCTGTCTCAAGCCAATTATATTTTCGAAACTTATGGCCAGCCTCTTAAGACACTCATGGAAATAGTAAGTTACAACAAATCCACCGATTTTAAATCTTATCACCACTTTTTTAAATAAGTATATCATTATATATAAGCATATCGACGAGGTTCATAAATTTTATTTTCAGTAAATTTCAAACCGACATAGTTTTGTCTTTTTACTTTATGAGATAAACTTTCTTCTGAGCGTAAGTTAAAAAAGCCCCAAAACCTTTGTCTTAAATTTTATGGTTCATTTGAAGATTTATGGATCGTAAACGTATTGTCGCCTTTATATTTTATGACTTGTGACGGCAAACTTAGAAAATTTTATTTTGTTTTTACGGCTTTTCCTTCAGCTGTTCATTCATTCCGATTACTGAAATCGGTATTCTTATTAAAAATATAAATTACATAAAAAGATATTAATAATTAAATTATCTGCATGAATTGAGCGTATATCTATTTTTAATGTAACATTTGGCAGCATTCTCTTTGAGACAAAAATGTTTAAGGAACTGATAAAAAGGTATACAATAATACAATTCTCTTAAATGTTGTGAATTCTGTAGTTATTCTGAATATCTTTACCTAGTTAGTGCATAAAATATGAAAAAAATCCTTATACTTTTACTTACGATATATTCTCAGAATAACCGATCATAAAATATATTTGAAGGTGATGGAGTAGCTCTGAGGCCTTGGGTTGCTCTTAAAACGAGATTACAATATAGTTGTAGAAGAGATAATGAGCGACGACAAATTATTTTAGAATAATTTTTACCCTAACATTACCATAACAGACTGTAAGTAAACATACGATGTATGTAAGTTTCAACAAATGAGAGATTACCCATAATTGTCAAGGTTGGCAAGAAAATTGTAAATCGCCCAATCAGGTTACGTTAGATGAACTATCTCTTATGACATACACACATTTGCACAGTACTACCTGTCAAGTTGTCTCAAGTTCGGTGAAAATTGTGTCGAAAATTATTCATTCTTTAGACCTCTGCCTACCCCGGTAAGGAAATTTGCGTGAAGGTAAAAAAATCATGGAAATTTCCTATAATTCCTCCTTGATTAATATAAAATGTAGTTTAAAATAATAGAAATAGAAAAATAAATAATATACAGAAATATAATTGAAATAGTTTATTTATTACTAATATCTTTATCAGTGACAGAATGATGACTTCGAAATAAAATTTGGATTTGTTTTGATGGAATAACGAAAATAAATCTACGGTTAATAAAATTTTACGTGTTGTTTGGAAAATTTATGGGTCGTAAACGTGTTGTCGTCACTTCATAACATGACCGGAAATACGAGTATGTACTCTTATTATAATTTTTTCTTTCCCTTAATAGAATATTTTTCCTTTAACAGAGGTCTAGCAGTCTAGTGGTCTAAGTCTAGAGTAGGTCACACGCACGTTTAAAACTGTAACTACTCATATAATTTGAAACAGATTTTTATGAATATTCGAAATTCAAAATACAATAAAAGTCACGATAGTCGAGTGGTTGGGGGGTTTGAATTTCGAATCCAGGGATCCGAGTTCGATCACCAGGTGGCAGGCTCGTGCCAATAGGTTTCTTTTTAAAAACTTATGTACGAATTATATCGTTGGCTTGGACATAAAGACGGCAACGTAATCACCATCTGTCACGTTGTCCCGTAATTATCTTCGGTGGAAGGTGGGTCAAAGGGACTTAATTGTCTAGACTAGAAGATATTTATTTATTCATTTATTTTTAAAATACTGATATAACCTAATACAGGTTTTCACACTATACACATTTATTCTTTTAACCTCAATAATATTCTCCTTTAGAGTTGCAATGTACAATAGAATAACATAAAACCACAATTTAATGATTACAGCAAGAATTAAATCATTTCACGCACTTTAACTTAAAATGAATTTTATAAAACAATCTAGATTACTGAGTTAATGATATAAATTTAATTTTGTTATGTTACTCAAAAGTATTACATCATTTATTTTTGCTAGTTTTATATTCTTAAATAGCAACAAAAAACACGTAATATAAATTTGGAATGGTTTATTCACAGATGGTTTCCTTTAAGAGAATTACGACAGATTACATTACGCTACTTTAGATAAAGACAATAGTTTTACCCTGATTCAGTATATCCCCTTAACACTCTAATGTATACGGCCAATGAATTTGTACGCCCGGGGCGAACACACTTGAGATATTTAATGATTTTCTGTAAACAGTTTTCAGCGTGATTTAATATAATAAGTCACTGGAATAATTAAATTGAATACAAATAATTTTATTGATAAAATTAAATAAATATAATGTATAAAATAAATAATTTAATTGATAAAAAAAGAATTGTTAAACATTAATTTATTATTTTTTTTAACAGTGGTAGAGCCACGCATCAGCTTTTGTTGTTGCATGAATGGGTCGGCTCGACCGGGGAAGTACTACGACCTCACAGAATACCCCCAAATCTTGAGGGGGCACTCTAAGGGAAGCAACGCATCTGCTTTGCCTCTGGTATTGCGGGTGTTCATGGGCGGCGGTAATCACTTACCATCACGTGACCTGCCTGCTCGTTTGCCTCCCTTTTCCATAAAAAAAAAATAATTTAAAAAAATAAGAAGAATGAAATTGAAAATAGTCACGACAGTAGAGTTGTTTGGAGATTGCAATTCGAGTCAAGAGATTCGATCCCCAAGGCTCGTACTAATGTTTTATTTTTCAAAAATGTTGTCATGTACGATTTATATCGTTGGCCTGGATATAAGACGGCGACGGGCACACCACCTGTCACGTGTTTTCACTGGATTTGAAAAGAAAAGGAGTTTAATGCGTCTATTTTATAGTTATGAAGTTAATATTTTTTCACAAGGCTACCCAGAAGAAGGATATCTTTTTCGAGAGTATGTGTATATTTGTTTATAAGTGTATATGCGCATATAATAAAAAGATCTCTAGCCAAACATACGATATTACGATACGTAGATTACCTAAACCGCGCTACCTCGAACAGACATAGCATACAAATGCAAAAAAATCACATGAATTGTCCAAATGCAAATCTTGTCTGTTGAACTCAAGCATTGTTCAAAATTACATTAAAACATAATAGCCTGTAAAAGTTTACCATGTATGTTATACCATAACCACCATGTGTGGGAGATTTGGGGATTGGTTATCGATGTTCCTCACATCTGGCACTTTTGACCCTGTTGCTGACATTTATTTCATTATTTTTCGTAATAGTTATCCTGTCCTTTTTTATTACCTTATTCAGGAGTTTTCCTTTGGTTACCACTTATGACACCGACGGGAAGAAGGGGGTGGCATGGCAAATACATAGATTTTAAAGTAAAATTAGTATAAGTTTCACCTATAAATAAAACAAAGAGGAAAAGTTACAAGGATGATAAGATAAGAATGAAAACATGATATATCGTTATATATGTTTCCTACAAGAGCTTTTAAAAACAAGTTATTAAAGTGTGAAAATTTATCAAAATTAAGGAGTCGTAAAGTTTGTCGTATCTTGACAACTTGTACACGATAAATTTGCTAGCGCGTATCGAAATAAGATGCAGTTAACTTTATTGAAGTTGTTTTAGGTTAAAATATTCTTACGAGTAGCGTTTATCAAAAGTTTTGTTAATAAAATTGAAATGTTTCATATTTTCCATTCGTAGTATCATCCTCATCCGGGAAAAGTGTCTCGTATTTTGTAGCTATAAAGTTCTTTTTTAATATCTTTGATGTGCTGTTTAGATATAAACAGCACAATCAAAGATATTAAAAAAAAACTTAATGTCATTAAAACATAGAAAGTAAAAGAGATTTATATTATATTTTAGATATTGATATTTTCGGTCAGGTATTTGAAATAAATAAAAAGTGGAATGTTAAAAAGGATTTTGAATTTATTTAAAATAGATTTCCCGCTATTTTACAAGTACTTGCCTTTAAAAAAAAGAAAAAAGAGGTGCCTTAAAAAGAAGTGGAAGTAACGAAAATGATACATATAGATGGAAGGTAATCGTCTAGGAAAATACAATTCTAAAATTATTCACACCGATGACGGGCAGCAACGTAGCAACGGGCAGCAAAAGGTGCGAGTGGTCTGGTACTGCAATCTCTAAAAGCCCTAACGCCTATAGCCTACGTGAAGAGAACAATTTTTTACTGGCCGCTATGATGATATAATACAAAAAAGTTATAGATGACTGTACCTTTATATATACATTTTTTGCTATTAAAAATAAAAGGTGTTGTGTTGAAAAATCTTTCAAAGATTGATAAACAATCAATCAAAAAATTGTCAGTATTGATTCTGTTTCTATAGCTTAACATATTATATTCTATAGCGAAAACAGTGGTCAAGGTAGGCCGAAACTAACGTGCACGTATGAGGAAAATTATGAAAGAAGCAAAAGAGGAATGTAAGGATTGTAGCACCGGGCGATCTGTTCTTTCTGGCTACCCTATCAGGCACAATAAGTGAAGATATTTATTTATTTTCTTTTTGGTCAGAATTTATTATATTATTAATATTTATTATATAACCATGCAGTTCTCTGTGACATTGCAACCTTAATGCTCAAACTCATTTGTGATGTCGGCAGATGTTTATGTATCAGCTGTGTTTCATTGGTCATTAGTGGATGCAAATGCATAATTTATGTTGTAAGTGGATTTTAATAAGAAATCATACATCTACGTTTTGTAATTCACTTGAAAAAAAAGTTGTAAAAAGTCTGATATTAATATTACATGACTATATATCTTCACACCATACCCAATAATAGGGTAGACAGAGGTCAGGTAACAATCTGATTGTTCTGACATGATGTTTATGGCAAATCTTACTTTAATGTGGTATCTCCACTAAAGACAAAGAGTGGCTGAGTGGTTGGTTGATCGGAAACCGAGTTACGGAACTCGAGTTCGATCCTCAGGTAATAGGCACGTACCAATGTGTTGTTTCAAAACTTAATTTTTAACGTTGGTTTGGACATAAAGAAGGCGACAGGCTCACGAGAAGTCCCGTTATCCCAAAAAATTACTTCGGTGAAATTTGGGACGAAAGGACTAAATTGTCTGCCAGAAATTAAATTACGGAAATAACCTATGGACGATTATTAAAAACGACCCTGTGTGGTTTTTAGGTATCACAAACAATGTTTTTCCTAAATAAAATTCCAAACAGTTTCTTATACTCGTATGTATGTATGAAAACACCTTATATCGTTCTTCATAACGTTTTGATGTACTACTTTATTTAAAGGGTAGGACATTTTTAGATTGGCAATAGCAGGCTTCGCATTATCACAGTATGTACTCACACAAAAGCTTTAACACGCAATGTTGTTTTTTACAAATAGAAGAAAACTCTCATCCGTTATGATCTATTTTAATGAATTTCAGGCATGGAGCCACACTGGATTTTTATTAAATAATTAAGGAATTCAATGTCTGAAAAAACAAAGTGACTCGGGGTAAGAGCGTTGCGACAAAAAGGATTCGAAGGATACAACTTTACGATGACTTGTTTAAGTTTCGTTTTCATGGTGACCTTTAAAATAATATTTATGACATAATTTTCTTCACCATCCTATCGCTGTTAATGATTTTATAGTAGCATAAAATTAAGATTGCTATTTTGATTGATTTTAATAATAGACCAGTAACAATATTTTTAATGATAGAGCCACAGCTAAACGTTGCCAGGTTTAGCAAGCAAAGTATAAAATATTTACGATAGATTAAATGTCATATTCTAAAGGTGTCGAAGATAAACAACTAATGTTGTTTGCTGCTAACAGCGAAACAAATATTTAATGAACTCAGAGAAGGTGCTTTCAAGCAAAATTATAACATTAATATTAATTGCTGTATACTAGTTTATATCCTAAATTCAATTATGTGATAGTAATTTGAACTAAATTTATATTTATATTTAATTTGTCAGATACGTCTACTAGCAATTTTTAGTTACTATTTTTATTAAATTTAATATTTGTAGTAACTTTTATTAAATAATTTTTTTCTAAAATAGAATCAAAACTTATTTAACTGTCACAAACAAGACATTCAAAATCCTTTTATTCTCCTTTATTCGCATGTAATATTCAGTAATCCTTTACTAACACAAAGGTAAGCTTAGTACAACTAAGGCATTATTTGCCATAGGGGTTGAAACCTTTACCGGTTTCATTATTTATTAAAACGGAAGGAAGAGATAATATAACCAACTGGATTATATTATTACACATAATTCAGGAGAGTTGTTTCGAGAAAATATTTAGTTATATTGAGGGTATAATAATAATACGCATTTTATCTAAAACGGTTAAATATTAATTCTATTAATCCCCGACAGTTAATGTGATTTATAATAAAAGTAAAATTTTATTTTATTTATTTATTAATAAAATTTTAATTTGGTTGTCGAACGAGGTCCCGGTTTCGATTCTCCAATGGGTCAATGTAGAAAAAAAAAACACTTTTTCTGCATTTTCTTGGGTACATAACATAAAATATAACATAACATAAAATAAAATAAATAAAGTATTATAAAATATATACGTAATAAATACTAATACATAAATATAATAAATAAATATTGAGACCACCAGACGGAAGCCCTCGACAGGGCGTTAGGGCGACTGGGAGAGTAACCGGCGGATGATGCGAGCCGTATCCATGAGCACCTTGTGCATTTGAGTTCGCAGCGATACGTCACGAAGTCCCAGTCGCCACAGATATTTAGAGAGGTTGTCTGGTATTAACCCATTCGCAGAAAAAACTACAGGAATAATTTCAATGGGCACACCATACCACATGTCGGTCACCGCGTGAACCAGATCCAGATATTTCGTCTTTTGGTCTGTTTCGGCTTTCACGAGGTTCTCGTCATATGGAATAGTAATGTCTACTAAAAATATCCTTGCCTGTGCCCGGTCCATCAACACGTTATTAGGCTTATTTGCCAGAATCGTTCTGTCAGTGATGATGAGCCGGTGACAATAGAGCCGGTCCGCCTGGCGCGGTCATTTTCGAGCACGGTCTCCGGAGAGTACTTACAGTAAGGCTTCCGCTCGATGAGACCGTATTTTAGAGCGAGCTCCTGGTGTAAAATCCAAGCTACTAGGTTGAGTTAGAAAGCATGGAATGGAGATGACATGCCGAAGCGACTCCTTAGGATGGCGACAACCTCGTCAGATGTCGACGGTGCCATCCCTTAGGATGTATCTCCGATAGTTGTCTTAATAACCTGTTTAATTTTATTAAATTTATTATTTATTTATTATGAAGTTTTTAATAAGTCTCGATAGCCGAGTGGTAGGGTGGTTGGGATTTCGAGTCCAGAGACCCGAGTTCGATCCCCAGGTGGCAGGCTCGTACAAATGGGTTTTTGCAAAAACTTACGTACGAATTTTATCGACGCTTGGCTTGGACATAAGGACGGCGATGGGCTCACCACCTGATACGTTGTCCTGAAAATAATTAGAAAATAATTCATATGTAAGCACAGGTTTTAAAACTTTTGCTTGCGGCTCTTCTGTGGAACGGATCCCTTATTGTCCTTTACTGTGGTTGAGAAGTCCTTATCTGTCACCTACACATACACATACTAACTTTGAACATATTTCGACGATGGTACTTATTTATTATTATTCAATTTTTACGTATAGAACCTTGTTTACGACAGGTTTTAAATGCACATAACATGTGAATGTGCGTCGTAAACAAAACAATAGCAAATTGTAGTAAATAAGTTCATAATTACTGACTTTTAAAACCTTTTACAATTACGCATAAGCCTTCAGATTTATTCAAAGATCAAGTATACTTCTAAGAAGTTACTACATTTAAAATAGGCCAAAACATCTTATAGATATTTTACTTTATTACTTTTCTATTTCCACTCTGGTTTCAATTTCCTTTCTCATAATTAATAGTTCTTCGAGTCGTTGGCGTTTTCAATTCCCACTCCACGGAAAATTGTAATTGTGATTTGAATTTTTGTTAGATAAAAATTGGCTTACATATTACTTTGTATGTAAATTAAAATTTTTGTAAATTTTCTACTGACAATGATCTATAAGGATTTTTTTTCTCTTTTTATGCATGTTTCAATACTGGGATAGTCAGACGTCTCCATAGTTTCACCTGTGTTTATTTAAAGCCAAGTGATTGATGGTGAGCCTGTTGCCGTCTTTATGTCCAGGCCAACGATATGGATCGTACATAGGTTTAAAAAAATCCATTGGTAAGAGTCTGCCACCTGGGGTCGAACTTAGACCTCTCGACTCGAATACTAACCACTCGGCTATCGTGATTTGTCATGAAAAAGAAAAGTCTTAATTTCACTGACTACCGACCGATGGCCTGATATTTCGAAAAATGAGGTAGATTTGTTTTTGTTTTGTCCTCTTAAAGACAAAATATTTGTTGTTTGTGTTTTGTTGGTCATCGAGTAGTGCATTGTGTCATGTCATCTACGACTTTGTGGTTCGTACTTTTATTTTAATTCACGCAATTCCCAATACAAGGGTAGACAGAGGTCTAGTCTATACAGTTAAGTCCCTTTGACCCACCTTCCAATGAAGATATTTTCGAGACAACGTAACAGGTGGTGAGCCCGTCGCCGTTTTAATGTCCAAGCCAAAGACATAATTCGTACATAAGTTTTTGAAAAACCCATTGGTACGAGCTTGCTACCTGGGGATCGAACTCGGGTCTCTTGACTCGAAATTCCGACCACCCAACCACTCGGTTATCGTGACTTTAAAATGTGTTTTTGACCTTTAATATGGGAAATTTAGCAATTGGGAAATTACCTTCTATTTTTCAATTACAATCCAGAACGAAGGAGTGAATACGAAAGAAGTCATATGATGAAACACAAAGGATGAAACACTGGAGCACAAATTGCCTCTATTTCACGCTAGTCGATGGCCACAACAACGTCACAAGGTGTTTATCACTCTCTTCATTAATATTTCTCGGTCATATTTCATTAATGTTAAACGGTCAGCAATCAAAAGATGACATTTTCTGAAAAAGGAATTTTATTAATTGAACGTTCATTTTTATTTCAGGGTAATAAGGAAACGTGCACTTTATAAAAATTTATTATAAAATGAACATGAAATTTCAATCTATTTTTGATTCCTTTATTTCAATTGAAACTGCTGTTCTACCTCATTCAATTACTTTTTATGAACCACTGATATTCCTACGGGAGATTTTTGTGAACGAGGAACGTAAACGTATGCGAACGATTTTAATAGCATTAAATCATCGGGAATATGGCCCACGCCTTTACTTTTATCGCGCTTTTCAGTTATACATTTGTGGCAAAACTTTGATTTAACAATATTGCGAATTTCATTGAAATGGTGACAGGACTGAAGCCCGGTTTTAAAAAGTTTCTACTCTAGTTCTAATTTCAATTTGCAAGGTGTAAACATTTAAATAATAAATATCTGTATTCTTGTTTTGGATGTTTTCTATGTATATGTATTTTTTAACCGAAAAATTATGTATCTTATCAACAACAAAGAATAAATAAATAAATAAATAAGAATAAATATTGATGGATGTGTGATATTTCAATGAAAAAAATGTCTATAACGCTCAGAATTACGCTTATAGATTTTCTTTTGAACGTATTCATGTAAAGTACCCTCTGGTAGCATGTGGCTACTACCAGACTAGGACATGAGTTAGCACCCCTGAAGAGTATGACATATATAACGGATGTTGATACATGTTTTGAATCAGAACACAAAAGTGACTATACTACTTTATGTAGGAGCAGGAATTATACAAGGATGGTTAATTAAAGGTCTGCGTCTTCCGCTTCTTGAGAATTTCTAAAGTTTCAAAATCCTGAAAATCTGAACGATAATAAATTAATTATTCATGACGGAAAATGTGGTTACAGTACCCCTTCAAAAATTAATATAGCTTCTAGCTAGCTATTACTCAGTTTTAAGTAAAAATAAATTATTCATAGTATAACAGTAATGAGGCATGTGGATAAAATATCGTTAGATCAACCGCCATACACTTAGCAATGATATACATTCCAGAGTATTGAATCCAGGTCACCCAAAGAAACCTATAAATCTTTGAAACTAAGAATGATAGCTTAATAAAATAAACGGTGTTTAGTAGACAATATAATACCACTTAAATGAAAGTAATAGAATTTATAAGTTACTACATTTTATTTTAATCAAAAACTATAAAGTAAAAATAATAATGAGAAAAACTACGTATCTCGCCTTACAACAAAAATAGGAAACATTTTTGTAGAACAATTTGATTTTTCTTTAATTTTAATACTTTAATATTGCCTCCTCGTGCTTCCATTGACCGATGACGAGATCCATTGCTTTCGAGTATATAATAATATGATATATACCAGTCAAGCACACATACTAGGGTTTGTACCAGAAGTAGTTTATGACAATAATCAAATGGCCATAATTTTACTGCATAATTTCACGCGGACCAAGAACGCTCCTATAAGAAGAATTTGCCATAGCCACGCTCAGCAAGCGAATTGGTGATTGTAGTACCAGATACATTGCACCATAGAGGCTGATGCCTATCACCGCCCTGCTTGATTATGATGGGCATTTTTACGTAAACCCGCTGTCGATAGCCATTTGCATTTTCAAGCCTTTTACTTTAATCGCCTCTTACGACGTCAATACAACGAATAGTGAGGCATTATATTTAATGAGGTAGCTGTAAAACGATCAATCACATTAAAGGATATTCGCATTTTTTGAATATACAATTATTTATATTATTATACAAGTATTATAAAATTAATAATTATGATAAATTTTTCATTTTATTCATTAATGCCGCCATTCATTCATTCATTCATTAAAATTGTGTTATAGTTTATATAATATAATTTAGATTGAGGCGAAATCTTTTACACAGCCTTTAAACCTTTCTACTAAATTTTCCAATTTTTCACGTCGAATTCGTATATTCCAAACAGAACAAAGGAGACTGGGAAAAGTTGGCAGCTGTGATTGTGTGTCGTGGCGGAAATGAATTAAATTCTACAGATTAAAATAGTCAATTCAATAGAGTTTACATTTCAATCCTTTCAATAAAGTAAGAGAGAATAGAATTTTTGTACAAAATTAATTAAAAACTTTTGGATTGACTCTATTTTTTATTTAAAGCGATATAGTTACAGCTCATGAAATGAATGAATGAAATGTATTGTTAAAGACTAACTTATGTTTAAATGTTTAATCTTTATTGTAATAAACTAGACCTTTTTTGAGGGTACTCGATCAATCTTCTATACTTAGCATAAAATTAGTGTATATTAATTAAAATGGTCACAATTAATTAGATATTATATAAATTTTTTTATAATTTTTGCTACACACAAGTCATATCATTGTTATAGTATTTCGAGAAGTTTTTTCCTTTTCTTAATTTCTATTGATTATTTTACATATTTGTATACTTAAGTAAAAAACATAAATAGAGAGACTGATGATAATGAGATAATCAATTTGAGAAATTTGTGTGAAACTACATTTTAATGAAATAACGAGAAATATTCGATTTATTTTTAAATTGTGTATGAAAAAAATATTTGAATACAAATTATAAAAAAGTTCGATGCAATAGTCAGGTAGCAAGTGTTTTAAATTGAAATGGATGCAAATATCTTTTTGCAATGGCTATTATATTTTGATATTTATTATATCCTCCGGGATTTCGTTTCTCTGTATTTTGAAGTTTTTTTATATGTTGAAAATTATTATACCAAGTGCTTGGTTTATTTATTCCCCATTTGTTCACCAAGTATTTTTAAATTTCGAATTTAAAAATACTGGGTGAACATTTTAAATTTTAAATTACGATTACGAAAATATTATTATTTTTTCTTTTCGAATTTCTTACAAAGTAAAATATAAGCAGTTTGTATATGCCCACTGCGGACCTGAACAAATGCCTTCTGTCAAATATTTGCAAGAGATTAGATCAGAAGAACCTCCGCCACGCTGCTCCAGCAGGGTTTTTATTTCATAAAGGGACAGGTCTCCTCACGGTCTTTTCCTTCACTGCTGACCTCGTGGTAAATTCAAAAGTAATATAAAAAGATATCTTCACGCCATTCCCAATACATGGATAGACAACAAAACTTATGTACGATATAAATCGTATACAAGTTTTGAAAAAAAAAAACCCTTGGTACGAGCCTGCCACCTGGGGATCGAACTCGGGTCTCTTGATTCGAGTACCGATCACACAACCACTAAACTATCGTGACTATTAAACTAACTTCAGCGCTAAAATTGTTTTTTTAACTATTTTAGCGGTGCCGGTAACCTGGGTCCTTCCCGTCTCGCTACTGTGCTAATAGGCTCTCTCTTATACACACATTTAAATATTTTACAGTTAAAAAATTTATAATAAATTCATACGTAGATATGATACGGGCAAAATCACATACATAGCTTGATCCCAAAGTAAGCAGCTTAAGCACATGTACTATAAATTCAGAAACAATGAAGGTACCAGACTCGAGAAAATATAACGAACGAGAAAGTAATAATAAACTTCTCATCTCAGACATTTTATAAAAAATAAACCGAAAATATGGAAATCAAGTTGTTGGATGTTTGTCTTTTGAATAATTGTATCGCGTTATTTAATTTATTTAAAAATCAATAAAAATAGTAATAAAAATAGTAATTTAATAAGGCACTCAAATCTTTTTGAAAAAGTTTATTTAAGGGTGTCCGCCTTGAAACACTACTTGATTCCGTATGCGTTGTGCATTCATTTGAATACTTTGTTATTCTGTTGCAGATGCAGGGCGAATCAGAGAATGTTCCGTGTGACAAACTGAGCAATTTGCATCATTCACTGTTTTTTTACTGCTTCGAACAAAAAGCAAAGGTTTAATTTGCGAGGAGAAATTTATACACCAATGTTCGCTTTCATTTTAGATGAAGACAGTTTTACTAGAATCTGCCCGCAACTTTCCGCGGTTTTATGGAAGTTCTCGCGACGTTCTATATTATCCCGCTGTAAAAAGCATCCCTCACCAGATATGAAACATTACAAATCAAGAACTGCAATAGGAATCCAGCATTTTCTGAGATAATGTATTACCTATGTATTAAGCCAGATTATAAATATCTTTGTGCCAAATTTTATATAAATTTTAATAATATCGTTTAGTGAAATTAATATTATAATATAATTGGTAAGAATATAATACTGTTAATGTGATTAAGTAACACATTGAATCATACAAATATTAAAAAATCTTAATGTAGTTCCCGGATAGCCAGAGATGTAGACAGATTAGTATTTACTACCCACACATATCGCTGGAGATTATTTGGTTCAAAATACCAGCTGGTGATCTAATTGTCATCTCAGTGTTGAGATTATTTTTAGAAGTCTTCCTCCTAGGTATAAAATTGGGTCTACTGATCACTGTTAGGCGTGAAGTTAAGTAAAGGGTGCTTACCTACGAATTACGGGCAGAATCGAATTAAATTAGCGAATCTCGAGTGGCAACTCCCATTAATCAATACATTTTTCTACACGAAAACCGCAAAGTACTGAACATAGTGTATCATTTTTTTAAATTGTTCTTTCACATAAAGGAACCTTACAGACAGACAGAAAAAAATGAACATCATAACTGCCTGTTAAAATTTACTGCAGCTTACAGACATCTCTTCATCTGTCTTTAGAAAATAGCATGTTCAAGGATTTCTGTTAATCGTCTCTTACGACACCCGCGCGATAAAAGAGGGCGGTGTATTCTTACACGGTAAACCTAATTTAATCAAAAATATAAATTTCCATTTATGGAACTTTTAAGTAACCTAATTATATTACTTCATTGTACAAGTACATACTCGTTTTTTTATTTCTAAATATACATATATATGTATATTTAGAAGTAAAAAAATAGTTATATCACAGATTTCATTCATTATTTTCAAAATTATGGCGCAGGCGAAGTAGCGCCTGTCAGTTAGTTTTAAATATAAAGAAGATAAGATAAGAAAAAAATGTTGTGTAAATTTCACCGTAAATAATTATGGCACAAGTTTTCCAGCTCAAAACTTTTAATTGCGTCGAATTTAACTTTGAACGTCTTTAAAGTTCTTCCACTTGTCGTTCGCGAAATTACTTGGTCTCATTAAGAATATTGAGATGAATGTATAATTAAGTTATAATGTAACTTTATTGTTACTGCCATAGAAAGTAACAAAATTTATTTTGATACAAAATATTTTGTTAATGTTACATTAATAAGTATGTTTAATTATCTGTAGGTAACGTTTAAATGAAACGCAAACTTCCTTTATAATCGAATGTTAAAAATATTATCATTCGATTATCAAGGCTATATCTGGGAATAGGAGTTCGTCATAATTGTATCATTCGTTGGCCGTAAAATCAGCCTGTCCTTGACACTTTGGGTTTCGTTATTTTTTCTAAATTTACTACAATCACCGCCTATGCTCTGCCTAGTGTTTTCTATAGATTTTGTGACATTATTTAAATAAAGTATTCTTAAATTGTTCTTAAATTGTATTCTTAAGTTGTTCGATATCAGAATGCTTGAATTAAAGAACTTTCAAAAGGATTATAAGGAAAGGTTTCTTTATTTGAAATTACAGAATTAAATATTCATAATGAAATGGTGCACGTTCAGCAGGAAACGCTGGTATGCAATGTACCCTAGATCTCTCTAATCTCATTAACCTAGAACGTGCCAAGCTACACCATCTCATAACACTAAGACAGATACCGTGAAAAAATGAAATACTTTTATATTACAATTGGCTTTGTATAAAACAAACTATGGCAATTTTTTATTAAGTTATGCAATAATAAAAATAGGTGTGAAATAAATTAATAATTTAATTAACATTAATATTTTAGAAGATCCAATGTTATATATCTTATTTTAAGTAGCATTATTCTAATAAACATTTTATTACATGAAATCTTCTACTTAAGAAAATTTTAATGGCGTTGAATTAAAGTTACGCGTCTTATAAATTGTAACACTTGGCGGTTGCTAATTTTGCAGGCCTCATTATGAAGTTTCATTAGAAATACGAACCATACAAAAGAAATTAAAGAAGCTTTAAACATCTTTTTATACATACAAAGCAAGAGAAAGATCTGTTTTTTGTACATTAAAAGTTGTTGTATGTTAGTAAAATATTTAAGTACAAATGCAGGTACATCTCAATGAAAACAATATTGTACAAGAAATTTATATAATTAGACAAACATGTAATTAGCAGTGCATTATTTTAATATATTGTTTTGATGACCTTCGTGTACGAGTAGCGTATGCACCGGTTTTCATAGTCACCAGCCCTGAGTCCCGGGGTTCAACCCGCTACCTGTTACTTTTCACCTGTCCTATTAACTACATTTTGCATGCATGTATATCTATAATAACATCAAAATAAAAACCTTATATGTAAACTAATATATTCATACATGCACTGCATAAACATAACACCAACAATGGGAGTACTTACGTAAAACTGAATTTTAATGTTTAGCGCGTCGGAACTTCGCCTTCTCTTAAATAAAATTCCGATCTAAAAACCTCTCTGCATCCGTAGGCAGACTCTCGTGGGACGCGGCGTTGGAATACAAGATAGCTTTATAAGATGAACCCTGACCATACAGCTACCATCCCATATTTTATAGTACGTGAGACGTCTGAACAAGTCTATTTCAGCTCTTTTATACATTAAAAATGCTTATAAATATTTTATTTATATTTACAAATATTGTAAAATTTTTCCTTACACATTTCCCGATACTGTGGAAGACGTATCATCACTTATATTTCAAATAATAATTATAATAGTTAGAGGTCTAGACTAGGTTTCGATCCATCTTTCACCAAAGCCTAATACTTAATTTTGAATCGAAAATTTTTTGAGTTGGTTATCTCAACAAATACTTTGTTTAAGGCTATCAACTTAGTCTGTTCATATGACATCTACGGGAAGCAAAGGGTAAATCAATAACTACACGACATGGCAATTATAATTTACTATAAATACTATATATATATATATATATATATATATATATATATATATATATATATATATATATATATATATATATATATATATATATATATATATATATATATATATATATATATATGTATATATATATATATATATATATATATATATATATGTATATATATATATATAAAAGAAAGACTAACTTAGACCAAGTGATCTAATTTAGATCTTTCAGTCTAATGTGCTGTATGGGCGCTCTTTTTTATTAAGTGCATTCTTACCAGAAATCACCATCTCCGCGACCATCAATAACCTGACCGAATTACCTAGCAATATACGAACAATGACGTCACGTCTATTTGATTGTATCATAGTATAAAATAATACCACTACCAATCCATACTTTGAGCACACTGCAGTGTAGAGTAGCGAAATGGAGCGTAGTGAAACAGGAAACGGGACCGAATATCAATAATGTGCCAATTTGTTTGACTGTATATGAAACGAATATGTACCTTCATCTATATAAGGAAGGGCTCATTTGGATTTCCATGTAATGTATTTAAATAAATTGGGATATTATGATGATAATAATTTAAGTTTGGCATGAAATGAAATACGCTATAACGAACTTATAAAACATGTAAACTAAAAGAAAAATGCGATAATCTTTAATTTTTGTAACGCTTCAAATGTTAACTTTAAGCAAAAGTTATATTATAAATAATGCTACCATACGATCTCTACAATTAAGTTGTGACAGAACAAATCTTTATATTAATTATTATGTATATTAATGTGTGGGATTATGTACGATTTATATCGTTGGCTTGGACAGTCCCAAATAAAGCTCCGGTGAAAGGTTCTGGTCGAAGAGACTAAATTGTTTTAGACATCTGGCTACCCCTGTGTTCTATCCTATAAGTATAAGTATCCTCTTTAGGTAGTATAAGTATTCTCTTTAGTTGTTGAAATCATATACTAAACAAGGAAACTGCTTTTATGTTTACCCGTATTACACTAGCTTTTTTTAACATAATCATTTTATCACGTACAAGTGTCGTTGAGGGCGAACACGAAACCACACTGTAGTGTACCCAGAGTATTAGTTATTCTGACAGTCTGTTGAATCAGCAGATACAATGATAATATTTTTAATTTTGACGACCCCCGTGGACAAATGCCGTAAACACCGGTTTTTAAGGTGTCGCCACCGTACATTTTCACGGATCTGGGTGTTTGTGAAGCCTTCGTTGTTTCCGATTCCCATACCTCAAGTACTTTAACATCTTGTATTGGGATCGGAGAAATGTATGTGATTTTGTCCTTATCTATATAAATGTATACGTGTTTTTATTTAATATTCCTAAAAGATGTTGATTGTTGAGATTCCTAAAAGAGTTCTAAAAGATGTTGTGTGGGCTGGAGTGAACTTTTACAGGCTGTAAGGTATGTATGAGTATGAATTAGCTTTTTTCAAATTTTCCAACTCTTCCTATAAAAAATATACTTCTTTGATATGAATGAAACAAAACACTACACAACTTTACCATTACTTATATGGCAAAATAGAAATTATACATACAAATATTTTAATAAAACGCCAACAAAATAACTAGTCTATTAAATTGGATCCAATTTGTAATGCTTTGCGTGTTGCAGCTTTTTGATAGACCGTTATTTAAAATAACTCGTTGTACCAAATTGATAGCAATAACAGTATCCTTTTTTCATAAAAATTACAAACCCCTTTGTTGGCGTCAGTATATTTTAGTTCTGTTATTTTAAATTTGATACGTTTCTGAGTCACTATAGCCGAGTAGTTGGGTGGTCGGGATTCGAGTCAAAAGACCCGAAATCGATCCTCAGGTGGTAAGTTCGGAACAAAGGATTTTTTCAAAAACTCATGTTCGATTTATATCGTTGGCTTGGAAATAAAGACGGCGACAGGCTCACCGACTGTGACGTTGTCTCAAAAAATGTGAAGGTGACTTAATTGTCTAGACCACTGTCTATTTCTGTATTAGGAATGACGCGAAGATACGTTTCTTTTTTAAAAGTACATTGTATTTAGTTGATCAGCAAAACATTCGAAAAATATGATCCACCAAGGATCAAATTAATGCAAATTATGGAACTTAATGAGACAAAGTGTGCTCTGGAAAATATCTTTCATGACTATCCTGTTAATTTAAAATAAAACGATTTTCGGATTTAATCGCGTTTTTAATAAAAAAACGCGATAAAATCCGAAAATCGTTTTTAATTTAAATGTGTAGTATTCGCGTAAATACAAGAAATAATTATATCCTGTTAATGTTAATGTGGTAGACATCGTCTCTGCCCACGTGTGTTCTGGGTCAGTGCTTTTTCTCGTTTTTGCTGCCAAATATCACAAAATTGTGACAAGAGTGCTGTTCCGCATCGCAAAAACTTCGACAAACTTCTAAAATAAAACGATTTTCGGATTTATCGCGTTTTTAATTAGTTTTTACAAACTATTTTTATTTCCCGACGTTTCGGATGCTTTACAGCATCCGTGGTCACGGGGGGACTGTCTATACATACATAATATCGTGACCACGAATGCTGTAAAGCATCCGAAACGTAGGGAAATAAAAATGGTTTGTAAAAACTAATTAAAAACGCGATAAAATCCGAAAATCGTTTTATTTTAAATATCTAGTATTCGCGTAAATACAAGAAATCATCATTTCGACAGACTTCGTCTACCTTTGTGGAGCTTCTCATGAGGAGACATGTTATAGATGTTGCCACATAATAACTGCTGTGATCCAATTTGAAAAGCATAGAAGGCCATTGTAATTACAGGTTACGAGACATTCCATTTTAGTTCTCGGCGATGACGTGGCATTTGTAGTCTTCGTTTGAAGTTTTTTGTAGCCGCTTTTACAATCAAATGGAATACTAACACGTTTTTCACCCTAATTCTACAAAAAAGTGACAACAATAGGATGATTATATGTCTATGTTTTATATTTAGTAACTCTTGGAGTATTTAAATATCCAATCTATACATACATAATACTCCACCGCTGGACATGGTCTCTCCCGGTGGTCACTCTTTCATGGTCTTTCTTGTCACAATCGCCAAACTTGGCAAGTTTGCCGATCGACCTTAGACGCTGCAGCTCGTTGCTGGTCTGTTGCATTTTGGTTCTACATCTTTCTGTCAATGGCTATATCGACGGCTTTTTTCTTAGTCGCATACGATAACCACGGGTAGAAAGGCGATGACATATTCTTAACCTGATACCACCACAGCAAATATTCATCTAACTACCAATTTATTCACTTTTATTTGCGAGTGTTGTGAGTAAACACTGCCTCTTTATTTAAAACCACGGCTCGTTTTTAATAATAATCAATTTATCAATACTCAGTTACTCTTAGCGCTGAAATATTAGTTTATAGATTGCCCTACTTCTATTTTCCCGTAGAAAAGCTGATTCATTTTTGCTTTTTATTTCTTAGCAAGTGCATTTAGATTGCCATTTCCTTTTATAATAAAATTCTAATAGCATATTTATTAAGCCGTATAAAGAACGCTGAGTTCTGTGCAACAGTTAATTGTTTTATATTGGTTTTAAAATTATATTTAATTTTTAATTTTAAATAATATGATGAATTATATATTACCTTGCATTGAGATAGCAGTAGGTGTATTGTTGTCGGCATATTGTAAATTGTACGTGTATGTATAGTTTTACTACTCGCAACGACAAAACAACAATGTTATAAATGCGCATAACTCGTCGAGCTGCGGTACCAAAAATTGATTAACGTTCAGTTTTGGAGTCCATACTTTTTAATCTATTTTTATACGCAATGGAAACTTTATTCAATGGCTGCAAACACTATGTGTTCCACATTGATATTTAAATAACTTTTTGCTCTATACAAGAGATCGTTATTAAATGACTTCTATTTCTTCTTGTTAATAGTGGTTGTATGACTGGATGTAATTACTAATGATCCAAAACGGCACTATATTTACAACGAATACATTTTTTCCCAAATAATTCTTTCTTGTATTGTGATTTCAAAAGTATCATATAGTAAAATCCCTGTAAAACTACGTAACCTGCAGGTTCGACGTCGTCATTCACTGAATTTATTTTGTATCGTGAACCACTCGAGATTCATGTTTTGAAGATTAGCCGGACAGGTAAACAGGAATATTATTAATGTAGATAGCATTGCTGGTAATGTGTAGTTGGAAATTTAATGCATCAACCAGGTACCTTGGAAGTAGATGTCGTTAATATTAATAAACTTTCTTTTTTAAAGTCACGATAGCCGAGTGGTTGGGTGGTGGGAATTTCGAGACAAGAGACCCGAGTTCGATCCCCTGGTGGTGGTAGTGGTTTTTCAAAAACTTATGTACGAATTATATTGTTGGTTTGGAGATAAAGACGGCGACGGGCTCACCACCTATCACGTTGTCCCGAAAATATCTTCGGTGGAAGGTGGGTTAAAGGGACAAAATTGTCTAGACTAGACCTCTGTCTACCCCTGTATTGGGAAATGCGTGAAGATATTTATTTTAATTTTATTATAACTTTCTTTATATATTTAATCCTAAATCTTTTATTTAAAATATCTTTTTACTATTTACTATATATAAAAAAATACACATTACAACAAAATATATAATATATATAAAATAATGTACATACTATAATAAAAAGTCCAGCATGATTAGCATTCTGTAAATTTTCAATAAAACTATACTTAGTATGCTTACTAAGTTATTTGTATAAGATTGGGCCAGATTTAACGGCTCTACGAATAAGGCGGTTCCATCGGATTAGTACTAGAGAGAAGTCAAATAATTTGGCAGAGATCTAGAAAATTAAGTCCTTTCGACCCACCTTCCATCCAAGATGTTTTTCGACAAAATGACAGGGTGTGAGTCCGTCGCTGTCTTTATGTCCAAGCCAACGATATAAATCGTAAATAGGTTTTTGAAGAACTCATTGGTACGAGCCTTGGGGATCGATCTCGGGTCTCTTGACTTGAATTCCGGTTACCTTTCGGCTCTCGTATCTTATATAAATAGAGGAGGATGAAGATTTCACTATTTCGTTTTGTGAGAGACGGGGAGCTCTTTTCTCGGTATTCCTTTCCCTTTTCTTTTAAACCATTCTTAATGGTTGCTTAATGGTACAAGCATTTTAGCTCGCAGTGGAATTCGAACTGGCAAAGCAAGTCAAGGTCACTCCAAATTTGTCTATCGTGCCGTCTACCTAATTTATACCTATAATAGATACTTATAAGTAATCTTTATAGTACTAATGGCGTAAAAGCGAATGTGACTCGGTTCTAATTTAACAAATTCTAACAAATAGATACTATATATCACATTGATCGACATAGGATATTTTTGGAAATACGTTAATTGTTAAAAATTTCAAAAACGTACTAGATTCAATTGTTTTTTTTTATGACATGACTTGGTCATAATGTAAACAGACATAGAAATTGTGTTTTTTTTCAAAAGTGTTCCTTTTTTTCCTAGTAGGTCTAATGTTAAGAAATTAAGCAACTATATATAATTTGTAGACAGAAACTGCCAGGTAAGAAGTGCTTTATATATATATTAGTTATTGAATATATTAAGATTAAAATTGAGTTACTAAGTAACAAGTTTAACTAAGAAAATAAATATGTATATATTGAAAAAAGTTATGTATTTGAAAGAAGCGATATTGGTAAGTAAAGATCGTGAACCTTCATGATTTGTTCCATCTGGGTGCACTGTCAGGGACTATGTGTGAAGACATGTAAGTAAGTAAGTTTTACTACAACTGTTATTAGCTTTTGTTTTTTAAAGGCGGTAAATATTAATGAAATGCTATGAAACGTTGGAAGGTATTCTACTATCTCACACGACAAAGTCACAGCATGTCATGTTATAAATGAATGTGCTATGATGTAGTATTCGTGTATATAGCATGACATGTTATTGTGAAGTAACTACCATGCTGAATGGCATAAATTGCTATTGTTTTTATCGCTTGTTTGAAATGTTTGCCAATATGATTTTCGATGCGGCAATTGTATAAATCAACCTAAATTTCTGTCAATAGCTTGCTATGAGGAAATGAATTTCACGAAAAATAACATTGCATGAATCAAACCACCGTATGAAATTTTAACCAATTATTTATTTAAGTTAACTACCCGTAGAAAATAGCTATTTAAGAAATGTATTTTGTAAATAGTATTTATAGTTTAAGGACAGATTTTAAATATTAGAAGATGGTTTGTTTACTGAACAAAATGTAAGTTCAAGGAATGCTCTTTAATCTCGTATACGAGATTAGCTTTATAGATATATAGTGTTTGGCTATTTGGTTGCAGAAATGGACAAGATTCTGACGACTTAAAGGGAGAAACGGAGTCTATCAACTTTGAAAAATTGAACCTAACAACGTTAAAGACAGATATTTCGACTTCTTTTAGAGGATTTAAATCTAAATCAGAAGACTCTAATTCACGAGTTATTTTATGTATTATTTTGGGGCAAAATTACAGGTGTTAAGCCTGTCACTATCTTTCTGTCCAAGCCATGTAATTAAATCGTACATAAGTTTCAGAAAAACTGATTGGTACGTGCCTACCTCCTAGGGATCGAGTCTTGGGACTCGAATTCCGATCACCTGACAACTCGAATGAGTTTCATTAGTCGTAATACACGAGGATAGCCACTCGGATATTGTGACTTTTCTTTAAAAAAACTATTTTTGGATATATACACGTCTCGTGTTCATTTTCGACCATGACTTCCGTTCCAAAAAAAATCTTAGTGAAATATGTCGTTGTGAAAAGGTCGAAATCAGTATTTTTTATTAAAAACGTTAGAGCCGGGAAGGATAGTCTGAAGTGTGAAGTAGTCATCAAAAATTCTCAGTCAGTGCTGTCTTCCTAGCGATGATATCTGTTAAGAATTTCGGTAATGTCGGAAGCAGGGACCGAAACCAATTTACTAATATGTGTAATAAATTTAAAGGGAATGTGCAGTGACAGTACTGAAAGTTAACTATGAAATAATTAATTAATTATGAAATAATTAATTAATTTAAAGGAAATGTGCAGTGACAGTACTGAAAGTTAACTATGAAATAATTAATTAATTATGAAATAATTAATTAATTAAGAATAATTAATTAATTTAAAGGGAATGTGCAGTGACAGTACTGAAAGTTAACTATGAAATAATTAATTAGGGTGAAATAAGCTTGAAAAAGTTCTTCAGTCTCTGTTATTTGTTCAAAATTACATTATAATAAGATCATATTACAAACTAATTAATTAATCCCATGCAATTAAGAAATTTGGAGTTCACTATTTAAATGACAATATTAAAAAAATTGTGTTGAGAAAAATACGCACATCTGTGTAATAAATTCCGGTAATTGTTATAATCAAATATAGAAATATGCTTGTATCGTAAATTACTGTTGTGGTTTTGTTTCATGTTCAGTTCTGGCAAAATATTTCTAAAGGTAAATGAAAGGCAGGCGTGGCGGGGAGAGACCGGTTCTGTACTATAATAATACGTTTATAATAGCTTTAAGGTGATCTACTTGCCGTCGCTTTGAGCAAGTACTGCAGAATGCGGACACTGCCCACACCCCGTTGCTTTGTTGAGACCTTGATTATAAGGAAATAGTAACAGTTTATATTTTGATAAAGAAAGATAATTTATACGATTTTATAGTAAGAAATATTTAATTCGTATAATTTCAAAGATATGGTTATAAAGGTTAATTAGGAACTGCTACTGTTCATTATTACTAAAGGATATGAAATTAGTTTGACAGAATTATTAAAATAGACATTTACTCTAAATTTATTTACAGATTTATTTTCTATCAGATGACATGCATTTCTATTGGTAGGATATTTTTACAATTAAAAACGAACAACATGAATATAAATGTCCATTAACTCACAATATCACAGCAAACACACTAAAGAAATGCTTATGTAGCAGTCATGGCCCGGCCCGAGCAATCGACCCTCTGATGATTCGGCGAATTGATAATTGATGCATGCTTTTTACAAATCGCCGAGAAGCCCTCTTATAAATTATTTATTTATACTTTGTGGAAAGAATAAGTATAACCATCAGGCGCTCGGTTTAGACTGAATTTGCCAGGAGGGAAAAAGCGGGTTGGTGGAGGTGTGGTTGGTTCGTAGTACTGCTGGCGACTTTCAGTCTGGTATGGTGCAGAATATTGCTGTGATGTTAATCCACTGTATTGTGCTTGTTGTACACCTGGATAAATGGTGTTAGCCGAAAACTGAGACTGTGGCTGGGCCTGCTCTTGAGCTTGATATTGAGGCTGGGGTGCTTGATATTGAGGTTGAGGAGCTTGATATTGAGGTTGTGGGGCCTGGTATTGGGTCTGTGCTTGGTATTTAGGTTGTGGGGCAACGTAGGTTTCCTGTTCATAGAGCTCTGGATAGTACTGTCCATCATCTACATTAGGCTTGCCTCCGTAATTTCTAGGTGCAGCTGGTGCCGAGTATTGTTGTGGGGCACTGTACTGAGGTGCTTTGTAATCTGGAGAATTGTAACGCGGGTCGGGAGTGTAACCCGGAGTGGGTGCTACGGGTTGTGGAGCAGTTGGGATATGGTCACCACTGGCCATAAATCCGTTTTTACCGGCAACGTAGTTCACTGTTTTCCTTTGTCCAGTCGGGTCAATGTAAGAGTAACTTCCACGTCTGTTGCCGTCAGCATCGGTTTCTTCTTTGAAGTCAATGCCATCTTCCTGTTGGTAAGCGGCTCCGAATGCTCCATTGCCACTTAAATAGCGAGCTTCTTGTAAGATGGCAGCTGTTTTTGGATCTCCAGCATATTTGGGTATCCTTCTTCCACCTTCTTGTTGACACACTACTGCCCCTATCGCAAGCGCAAATATTATGAGCCTAGACATTTTTTTAAAATATGCACTGCTCGCGTGAAAGTCACAAAGTGTGTTGTTGCGGACGGCTGATCTCGTTTTATATGACCGGAGGAGGCCTTGAAGTTTATTGGAAGGGCTTCTGGGTGCGACCGCGAAAATCTTTTATGTGCTCACAATATGTCATTTATCCGTAACGGATGCTTGCTGGATATTTCAAGGAAGTGACGACAGCATCTCTTCATTTACGTAGCCGTTTATTTGATAAAATAAGGTAAATCACCTTCAAATTAAACATGAAGTGAACGTTTACGTCATGCAACTTTTTATAATGTTTCATTAGCCTTTCAAATATTGATTGACGCGTATTCAGATTTTTTCGTTTATTGGTATGTTACGATCGTGATATATATACTCTCTGGCTACCCCGTCTGGGATTATGCCTGAACATGTAATTATAATAATTAAGTTATGTGTTTACAATTTTTTAACATTATTCTATAGAAGTTTGTATATATATTTCTGAATTGATATTGCAAAGTAAAAGAATATTTTGAGGACGTGTGACGTACACCAACCCTATTGCACCATACTTGGCAATTCTAAACTCTTTAAAATAATAATTGAGAAGTTAAGCACTTGGGAGTCATGGCATACTATTTAATAGTGGTAGAGCCACGCATCAGCTTTTGTTGTTGCATGAATGGGCCGGCTCGACCGGAGAAGTACCACGACCTCACAGAATACCTGCGTGAAGTAGAAGTGTAACAAACTTCTGCGTTTCGTCTGGTGAGTACAGGTAACCGGTGGCCCACACACCCCACTCCCCCACTCTAAGGGAGGAAACGCACCTGCTATGCCTCTGGTACTGCGGGTGTTCATGAGCGGCGGTAATCACTTACCATCACGTGAGCCACCTGCTCGTTTGCCTCCCTTTTCCATAAAAATGAATTTACTTATAAACACGACAATGTAAACAATTCCAGCCTTGATTTTTTTTCAACTTTCATTGCTGAGCATGAAACTACTGCATTTTAGAGAAAGTAAATTAAGAGTTAGTGCTAGTCATTATTATATAGGAACTCATTTTAAATAACATTTTTAAATATGTCAGTTCAGTTACTTATTGAAGAAATTTATTCATCCCTCCACACTGGGTCGTAGTTACGATTCTCGTCCGGGACTAGCTCTTTTCTCATGGATACTTTAAATTTTAACTTTAAATTGTATTCACGAGACGAGTGAGGAACTCCTCGGTTCTTACATATTTCTAAAGAAAAAGAACTTATACAATAATCATTAAAACAATAAACTTATACATTAATAATTAAGATTTTTTGAATTTTAAACAAATTACGGCGGTATTAGATGTTTTGTGACTTAACAGTGTTACAGTAATCGTATCAGAATCTAAACAATGAAATAAAAGTTCTCATCGGATTAGTTCATTTCGCACAGTTATATTGCCTTTATTTTTTAAACTTGAGTTGTGAATTTGCTGCTCTACATTTCACAATTCGTTGCCACTAGCTAATGCGTTGCAAAATATTTTAATTATTACCTACTTCCTTTATTCTACATTTTTGGTGAAATTAAGTTTATTAATGCATAATGTTTATTCATAAAATTTTTAACTATTATAAAGTAAACTATATGACGCAAGTTCAAATTCTTTACCTAAGTATATACATATTTTGTTTATGTTCTACTCTCTAAGAGTACTCGTATGTCAGTATATAACCCTTGTGATATTCTGCGACGGCGTTCCCGTGACCTACAGAATATTGTGCGTTTCTAAAAATATAAGGATAACGTAATATTAAATTGTATAATAAGTGTTTAACATTTTGTTAATAAAGTTAATATTATTATGTACCTTATTTTTAGGATATATGTATTACGTAGTTTTCAATTGATAAATAATTTGAATATGAGAATTTATTATAAAGACATATGTACCTACATACTTAATGATTTGTGACTGACTACTTCGGGACAAAGGTCCTTCCATAACGAAGTTTTGCCATGAGAACCACGTTTCTTAAGCGGATTATCGACCGCAGTTTTACATCTTGGACGCTGTTACATAAGATCTTAATTTTCTAACGAAAAAAAACCACGTACATTATTTATTATTTACGTACAATACTTGAAAATAACAATCATCTATCATCTTTGTCATAAGTAATTCTTAAAAAGTATATTATGCTATATATAAAGATTACAGAGTTAAAAACAAATGTCTGTCTTTTAAATTTATTGAGGTAGAGTATGTATAATTCTCAGTAGTTTGTCTGTATAAATTGTTATAACGGCTAAACTGCTGATTGAATTTCGGTAATTTTGTTTAAGGGATTAAGTTAAGAATGGTGTGGGCATATTGAGCAAATATGTGACGACTGAATGGTGAAGAAAATATGTAGCGCGAAAGTTACCGTTAAAAGGTGTTGAGTGACTAACTTACGAATACCATGCGAGCAAATTACTTTCACGGGAGGCTAAAGAATATTCGTCGTAATTCATCAAAATTTATAATTTTCTTTATACACATGCGTATGAAGAAAATGGTATATAAGAATCGTGATTATAGGCGATCTGTTCTCTCTGGCTACCCCGTCGGAGCTGTGTGGGATGACACTTCAGTAAGATAAACACGTTAATCTTACAATTCACCTGATTGTAACGGGTTCCTGCAACCCTAATATATCCTAATATAACCCTATAACTTCCAACACAGATTAGATAGCTTATAAATCGTAAATTTCTTTAAATTTCAATACACCGGAACAATACAGTTGTTACACTTGTGTTTCGTGATGTGTATACCAAACCCATTCTTAGGGTCATATCTGACGAAGAGGGTATCATTAACGCTGGATCGCTACTAAATATTTTATTAAAAATCACAGAAATGAAATTTTGAAGTACTTGTTTACCCCTAAATTTGAAACGAGTGAGTGTTTTACATTGATTAACACCAATAGTTCATTTGGGTTCCTAGTGCATTGAGGTCACGTCGCCTTAAATGTTCGTATATAACTAAGAATTATTATAAAATCATAAACACACGCGCATTATAAGTCTAGACCTTAGTAAGTAAAAGTAAACTTGTTCCAAATCATGTTTTTATATTTAACGTTTTTAAAACCAGCCTTTTTAGTGTTAGGCATAACATTAGTAGAAGGGCACTGTCTGCAAGTTTCTACAATCTATGCTCCAAATTTATTCACGTTTTTTTCTATACTGACTTCAGCAACCTAATGGTAAGTACTGGTTACTATAAGGTCAATTGTTTACTATTCATTACTTTAGCTTATTATAGTTTAAAATAAAATATTTTACTTCTAACCTTATTGCAATAACATACAAGCGTCATTATTGACCGCTCGGTCAGTAAGACATTCCTGTATCTCACGACCTCTTCACATCATCGTTGCGAGGCCTGTTAAACTACCATAGGATGATAAACCGTAATACTAACATTCTTTTGCTAAACTTCACCTTCACTTTAGACACTGTTTTAACATCACCCACATGAAGCGGTGTTGGTGTGTCACCAAGACAACTCTGATTGTGCATGCGGGAATAAACTTCAACCATCCAATCTCGTTAGGCAATTATTTTAAGCGTAAATATTTACATGATAGTACAGTGACATTGAAATAGAAGATACTCGATAAGTCACTCTTCGGCAAAGATTTTTTCTTTCAAATATTTTTTACCGGAAGTGTAAAAGTGTGAAAAATGTATAACAGTGGCCGAATCGTCTCATATTCGAAAAAGATTGAAGCCGGGACGAGTACGCTATGTCGCTTCAAAAGGGCTTCACATTTTTTTTTACTATTTCTTCAACCATTAAACTCGAACTAAATCTGTACATTTCTGACGCCCGACTTAAGTTGTCGTATTTTTTTTTACATTGCATACATACATACATAACGGCCTGTTAAAAACCGTAAAGCAAAGCCGTAAAGCAAGCCTCTTCAGCAGGTGAGTGTTTTCTCTGTTTGCCATTCTTGGGAGGCGAATTGGCAATCGGAAAATCCGACTTCTCGTACCTAAAACGTTGCTGTTCGAATCCGGTCTGATTAATATTGGTGTGGTATGTTTTGGAGTGAAATACAATTTGCAACGGTATATTCAAGGCTTTCCACGATAGTTGAATGGCATACCTTGGTGATGCCTTTATCATAAGAAAAAAATACCAAATGGAATGAATAACATAATTATAATAGTTTTTAGTTAATAAGTATTGTAGATATTAACATAATTTTTCTGTAAATAAATATTTATATAAATAAAAAAAATTACATAATGAACTACTGATATGAAAACAATAAAAATATTTACTAACGGCAACAATAGTAACAAAGCCTGGTAGCAATTCTAATTACATAGAATCCGCGGAGGACATAGTATTATGACTCAAGTTTCATGTTAGCACGTGGACATCGACCTTGTTACGTATTCGTGGTTATAACCTACTCATAAAACTTATTATTCATGCATTACTCCAATCTAACTTCGCCGCGGTTCATGCAATTATTATAGTGGGCTATACGCAATCACGTTGTTCTCTCTGTGCGAAAAGTCATTTTTATTTAGTTTTTTTTATATTCACGTGATTTTTCACTACTGGGACAGATAGCGGTTGGGAAAACTAAGTCCATTCGAGCTACATTTTACCGAACAATAGGGATGATTTGGGATATGTGTCTGTGGCAAGTCCGCCTTAGCGTTCAAGTCAGCAATACAAATCGAACATAAATTTCAAAAATCTCGTTAAATTTGGATATTTACCAAATTAAACAAAATATCATAATTTTATCGAATTACCTAATTATTCGTCCACCTCACTTTACCTTCTACTGAACATAGTGCGTATAAGTTATTAATGAATGCAAAATCCTATTGATTGATAAACAATCGATTTGTATATTTCACAGTTAGGTAGTCATATTTCAGATACAGAAATTAGAATTTATGTTAGAATAATACTCATATATATACTGCCCATAATATAAATGGAAGACTTTTTCTAATATGTTACATATCTCAGTTGTGTATTCTGCTTGTTGCTCTTTTCCTTTGAAATGTAATTTAATACCACAAAAGATCCCTTTGATTCTGATATATAAAAGGCAAATGAGTCCGTTCACTTGGATAATAGCCAATCTACAGCTCATTATGTTAGAATAAATGACACTGTATCCAAATATTGTTTGTTATTTTTAATGAGGTGTTTCAATGTTTTCGTAAATATTCCATAATTTAAAATAAGTCAATGACATGAATAGTTTCTTGTAACAGAATTAGTATTAGTATATAGAATAATAAAGAGAAAAGAAGATACTTTCTTTATTTAGTTTAATGTAAACAATTAATATTTTTACATTATATTCTACAAAACGCAAAAATTAGTTTAAAAAAGGCGATTAGATCTTCTAGAAAACTCCCGCTTCGTGTCGTCCCCCCTATTACCTTCTAGGACTCTAATCGTGGCTGTGTTGCCACTGTCACTAAGGTAGCAGTGTCAGAAGAGTGCCGATATTACGATGCGCCATACCTGCTTCGTTTGACCCAAAGGAAGGATAACTAAAAATATCTTCACGCAATTCCCTATACAGGGATAGACAGAGATCTAGTCTAGACAATTAAGTCCCTTTGACCCACCTACTACCGAAGATATTTTCGTGACAACGTGACAGGTGGTGAGCTCGTCGCCGTCAAGATAAAAAAATGTAAACGCCGCGAAGATAAAAAGGGTAAAGTAAATAAGGTATAAAACTGCCGAGTCAAGTCTTGTGAATTTAATTAAAGCTCTGTGTAAGGTATTCGATGAATTTTTTACCATAAAAATCCTCATATCGCGATCCAAATTATACTCGTGGTTTTCGTACGAGGTTACTTAGGGCCAAACCTACCAACAGATAATAAGATACCAACAGATAAGGAACAAACATCTCGAAAATTACCAAAATTAAGCAGTTCGGTGAATGGCAGCAGCGTCTAAGGTGCGAGGTGTCTGGTGCTCCCTTTGTCAATCCGCTTACTTTGCGTAGTGAATGTGTCGTATCCTCCTTGTGGGAGAATCTCGCGTACTACAGAGAACTTTCACAGGCTGTGGTTATGTATGCAATTCAAATATTTTAAACTTGTTGTAAAAAGCAAAACCTATTACAAATACTAGTAAGAACATGAGCGGCTAGCATGAATGTCATGAATGGCGACAGTTACTTAATTTCTTGGTTAGATGTGAAGTTTCTATGGTTATAAAACGCGTTCTTTATTCTGATTTATCCCAGGTTTTGCTATAACGACTTGCTAATTGCCATTCTTATCGTTTTAATTACTTAATAAGGAAGACTATAATTTATTTTATAGCTAATTTCATGATTTTGGGAGTTTGATAATGTTGAATAATTAGGTTATATATAGTTGTGTATTATTAAAACATTTGTTAACGTTTATTTCTTTGAATAATCTAAGGTATTCAATTCAGCAGCTGTTTAATTCTCATTCGTATTATGTATTCCACAATATCAATTTCGACTAGAAGTCAATTAAAATGATATACATAACTACGTACGTACGGAGTTACGTAATTAGTACAGCCAAATGTAACCAAATAGGTTTACTTCCAGCTATACTGATAGCTGGAACGACACGAGAGGGATTTTAAATTTATTTAATAATACAAATTAAAAATATCTTCACGCCACTCTCAATAGACAGGGGGTAGACAGAGGTCTAGACAATTAAGTCGTTTCGACCCACCTTCCACCGAAGACATTTTGGGACAACGTGACAGATGGTGAGTCCGTCGTAACTGAATAAAAATTAGATTAAGGATACGTTACTTAGAGAGAAAGTGAGAGAGAGAAAGAGTCTAAACTGTAAAAAAGATTTCAGACATTGATTAATACTGTATAAATGGCTCGTATATAAGTAATTTTTGAAATATAATCAAGTAAGTTAAATACGTTACATTAAACTTGGGCAAAATCGCGTTATATATACACATAGGCAAACGGAGAATATGTCGACTTGAAAATATTTAGAAAAAAAAAAGCAATTTAAATTATACCCATAATAATTCGAATATTTATACCCTTACAACTTTGTCGTGGTTATATTTAAAAAACCTTGTTCTATTATTAATAGTAATTCACAGATGGTGTGATATATTACATATACTTGAAACATTCAAAACAGTTTTTATAACATATAAAAATGTTATTTTCAAAGTTTTAAATAATAATATATATGTTTTAATAATAATAGACGCAATTCCAATCCATAATAATTATTGAAGACTAATCTTAATTTTTTGTATGAAAAAATTTCTGATATAACGTAGCTAGTTTTATATCCGATAAGATACGGTATGTCTGTGATCAGATCTATTTGCATATTTGACTTCTACCTTGATGCGTTCACTCTATAAGACTACATATTCACGGAAATTATCGGCTCATTATGACCCACTTTGGTAATTACTAAGTAAAACATCAAAGCATTTCCTATTAAATCATGTCTAAAGTGTTAAAGTCAATCCGTGCGTTCATTAAACGGCATTCTGCAAAGGTCGCCGGTTGTTCGCAATCAAGGCTATTTTGTCGATTCGGTTTTAAATGAGATATATGATTTTTGTAGCAAATTAAATCGGTAGATTTTCGAAAGTAATAATTAAAGATATTTTGTTTTAACAATGTTTTATTTTAGAATGGAGTAATTGTAACAATCTTTACACACGAAGTTTGTGATAGTCGTTTAAGGCTTTAAATTTAAAACGAGTTTTGTGAACGTGTTCCTGTGTGGTATCGGTAGAAAAATTTACCACCCCACTTGTTCCGACGGATGTCATAAAAGGCGATTAAGGAAATGATCCTGTGGTATAACAATGGCTAAAGTGTCAATGCCATCTGCATGATGATCACCTCGTGAAATACTGTATAATCTATCAACAAACCGGCGACAGGCAGTAGTGTTTATGATGTAAGGTAACTGATACCGTGATTGCCAACCTTCGTGGACGAGTGGTTTCAAGGTATCGTCAGCTCTGATTCCCGAGTCAGGTCCCGGATTCGATTCCTGGTGGAGTCAGGGTAGAAAACACTTTTTCTGCCTTTTTCTGAATCTGGCCGTTTGTGACATCTTCGTTTTTCGGATTCCATAATACAAGTGCTGACGCTGCTTTCCTGGGATCAGAGCAATGCTTGTGATGCTCCAATATGTATGTATGTAATTATTCTTTGCCAATCTCGCTGGCTAGAGGGGCAGTTATGGCAAGTCCTTCTTACGTGTGAGGCCTATATTCTACAACCAACCTTAACGAATATATTTATCAATATATTATTATTACGACTTTACTGTAATATATAGTAATATTTTTAAAAGCAGCTACACAATTTTCGTAATATTGTAAACAACATAAGCCTTATCGCTAATATTATGTTAACACAAAAGCAAATCCGTAGTTTCTGTTATCATATTAAGTATACACATATTGTGCTCATCAAGATACTGCTGAACACAGCCCATCCCTAAAATTTACCACAAAGGTCGGTCCTCAGCCAGTTGCGTCCATCGACTCTCTGCAACATTTTACAGATGGTCATTCCCGCCTCGTTTGGGTTCTACACTGCCAAAACAAGTCAGAGTTGCCATTCGAAAACTTTTTTCTCATCGATTATCAGTGCCACTCCAGCATGCTTAACTTCATGGTTCGGTCGGTTACCATAGTTCTGTGGCTTTATTGTGAACATCGAGCTTAACACGTTTCATGGCACGTTGAGCAACTTAAATCTTACTTCTTCGGCAGCAGCTGTGATTAGCAAGACTTCGTTTCGGTTTCATAGGTTCCAATGGCAAAATGCACTGGTTGTATACTTTGGTCTCAAGATTTTGAGGTATACTCGAGTAGATCTAGCGTAGTTTCCGGAACGATATCAAGTGTGGATGTCGGAATCAAAAACAAAGCATATCGGGTATGGCTAGAGATATCGTAGAACTAATGGTGAATAAGTCTAACAATTATCATATATATTCCGTTACAAAAAATAAATAAATAAATAATAATATATATGTTTTAATAATAATAGACGCAATTCCAATCCATAATAATTATTGAAGACTAATCTTAATTTTTTGTATGAAAAAATTTCTGATATAACGTAGCTAGTTTTATATCCGATAAGATACGGTATGTCTGTGATCAGATCTATTTGCATATTTGACTTCTACCTTGATGCGTTCACTCTATAAGACTACATATTCACGGAAATTATCGGCTCATTATGACCCACTTTGGTAATTACTAAGTAAAACATCAAAGCATTTCCTATTAAATCATGTCTAAAGTGTTAAAGTCAGTCCGTGCGTTCATTAAACGGCATTCTGCAAAGGTCGCCGGTTGTTCGCAATCAAGGCTATTTTGTCGATTCGGTTTTAAATGAGATATATGATTTTTTGTAGCAAATTAAATCGGTAGATTTTCGAAAGTAATAATTAAAGATATTTTGTTTTAACAATGTTTTATTTTTAGAATGGAGTAATTGTAACAATCTTTACACACGAAGTTTGTGATAGTCGTTTAAGGCTTTAAATTTAAAACGAGTTTTGTGAACGTGTTCCTGTGTGGTATCGGTAGAAAAATTTACCACCCCACTTGTTCCGACGGATGTCATAAAAGGCGATTAAGGAAATGATCCTGTGGTATAACAATGGCTAAAGTGTCAATGCCATCTGCATGATGATCACCTCGTGAAATACTGTATAATCTATCAACAAACCGGCGACAGGCAGTAGTGTTTATGATGTAAGGTAACTGATACCGTGATTGCCAACCTTCGTGGACGAGTGGTTTTCAAGGTATCGTCAGCTCTGATTCCCGAGTCAGGTCCCGGATTCGATTCCTGGTAGGGTCAGGGTAGAAAACACTTTTTCTGCCTTTTTCTGAATCTGGCCGTTTGTGACATCTTCGTTTTTTCGGATTCCATAATACAAGTGCTTACGCTGCTTTCCCTGGGATCAGAGCAATGCTTGTGATGCTCCAATATGTATGTATGTAATTATTCTTTGCCAATCTCGCTGGCTAGAGGGGCAGTTATGGCAAGTCCTTCTTACGTGTGAGGCCTATATTCTACAACCAATCTTAACGAATATATTTATCAATATATTATTATTACGACTTTACTGTAATATATAGTAATATTTTTAAAAGCAGCTACACAATTTTCGTAATATTGTAAACAACATAAGCCTTATCGCTAACATTATGTTAACACAAAAGCAAATCCGTAGTTTCTGTTATCATATTAAGTATACACATATTGTGCTCATCAAGATACTGCTGAACACAGCCCATCCCTAAAATTTACCACAAAGGTCGGTCCTCAGCCAGTTGCGTCCATCGACTCTCTGCAACATTTTACAGATGGTCATTCCCGCCTCGTTTGGGTTCTACACTGCCAAAACAAGTCAGAGTTGCCATTCGAAAACTTTTTTCTCATCGATTATCAGTGCCACTCCAGCATGCTTAACTTCATGGTTCGGTCGGTTACCATAGTTCTGTGGCTTTATTGTGTATTCAATCACGCCGTGAAACATCGAGCTTAACCCGTTTCATGGCACGTTGAGCAACTTAAATCTTACTTCTTCGGCAGCAGCTGTGATTAGCAAGACTTCGTTTCGGTTTCATAGGTTCCAATGGCAAAATGCACTGGTTGTATACTTTGGTCTCAAGATTTTGAGGTATACTCGAGTAGATCTAGCGTAGTTTCCGGAACGATATCAAGTGTGGATGTCGGAATCAAAAACAAAGCATATCAGGTATGGCTAGAGATATCGTAGAACTAATGGTGAATAAGTCTAACAATTATCATATATATTCCGTTACAAAAAATAAATAAATAAAAAATAAAAAACTCTGTCTACCCTGTATTGGGAATTGCGTGAAGATACACGCAATTCCCAATACAGGGGTAGACAGAGTTTTTTTTTATCAATTCCATTTGACCCACCTTCCACCGAAGATATTTTAGGGACAACGTGACAGGTGGTGAGCCCGTCGCCGTCTTAGCCACGAATATGAGTCGTACATAGGTTTTGAAAAACCCATTGGTACGAGCCGGCCACTTGGGGATTGAACTCGGGTTTCTCTAATCGAAATTCCGACCACCCATCCACTCGGCTATCTTGACTAATATACTAATAACTATTTTCCGTTACCTTATGGTAAAAGTACATATTACCGGCAAATATGATTAAATGTAAAATTTATTGTGTTTTGGATAATGCAATATTCTTTCTCTATAACAACAAACAATAAAAATTGACAAAGAAATGACACCGATCTTTCGACTAAAAGAACGAAAGTAGTGTTATGAAATGGATGGAACAAAGTGAATGGATGCAATAGAGGCGAAGAATGTCCTGACCTTATACTGGGTCTCCAGGGCGTGTTGAGCTCTATATATTACACAAAAAGAAAAGCTAATTTTATTTATTTACCATAATGTGATAAAAACCGACACGATAAAAATTTGTAGTTGTTTTTGTATTACATGTAAAACGTAAGAGACTTAGGTCACGGCTGCTAATGAAGAAATTAAGTTAAAAGAAAGTTAGCAAGAATTTCACATATCATATAGAAAATACAAAGAATCTTTATAGGATGTTTATAAGATAGAATAAAATAATTCTAAAATAAAATACATAAAATAATTTCAAAAATATATCACTGAAAATACAAGATTTTTTTTTGGATATTTTGAGATTTTATTACACTGTCACAGAATGTATTAAAAATCAAAACTGAAATCTGAGTTCTTTTTTTCGGTCGTGGTTGAATTTGTTACAGCTTATCGAGTAAATGTTGTTCTATTTTTCACCTGAATTAACTTTTTGCGTGAAGGTACGTATTTGGACGTCTGAAATGCCTTTTCTTTCCTTGATTAATTATCTGAGCTAGGCCTAAGCTCAACAAGGCCTTTTAACCGCCCTTTTCTTTGTTACACAAATGTACAAAATGATTTTTAGAGACCTTTTCATTAAGGTGTTTTATAGTTTTTTGTTAAAAATGTTCTGTGATAAATATAAGGAATTATAAAATTGAAGAAACTTTTCCTTTGTAGAATTTTACTATAATACTCGTATATCACAATTATAAAAAAGGAAAGACTAAATCGAGGTGTATTAAATTATGAAATGTTAATTATATCCCGTGCAATAGGAACCTGTACCTAATTTTGAAGTTCTAACTCCTCTGTAATGTTAAATGACCACTGTCAATCATGAATGCTAACTGCTTTAGTTACTTCATTAAGGGTGAAAAAAAGGTAACAGTTAAAACACGTGACCAAAGCTGCCGCTTTTGCCAATATTGCTAGGATTATTAAGGAACCGTAACTGATTTATCGGAAATTAGTTGATATTAAAAAATACAACTGAGTTCCGCTTAAAAAACAACACTAAAATTGTTTAAAAGTCAATATTAAACGACTTACGTTTACTAAGAAATCAGTAACAGTTTTTATGTGTGTTTTCCATTCTCTTGTTTTATTTATATCTTTTCTCGTGACTGCAGAGAAAACTAGGAATGGAGATTAATTTATTACGTCGCTGAGAAAACATTAAAAGCACAGAAAGATCTCTATTAAGACGAGCGGGCGTGGAATAGAACGATTAATTATGATTTCTTTTACGGTCGCGGACAGTAGGCTGTCGTCAGACGTACGTGTAACTCTTGTGTTGGCAAGATACTTTATTAATAAGGTTTTAAAGACAGTTTTTCTTTTATTTTATAATAATAATAATATAATAATATAATATCTTCACGCAATTCCCAATACAGGGGTAGACAGAGGTCTAGTCTAGACAATTAAGTCCCTTCGACCCACCTTCCACCGAAGATATTTTTCGGGACAACGTGACAGGTGGTGAGCCCGTCGCCGCCTTTATGTCCAAGCCAACGATGAAATTCGTACGTAAGTTTTTTGAAAAACTCATTGGTACTGCCACCTGGGGATCGAACTCGGTTCTCTCGACTCGAAATTCTGACCACCCAACAACTCGGCCATCGTGACTTTTATTTTAATTACAGATATAAAGAATTTAACTGTTTTATATATGGCTAGATGGCGATCGCCTTATTGTAGGTTATATATAGTGAAAATAAATTTGAATGACCGATCGTAAGTACTAAAAACTATTTAATAATGATTATTGGATAATCGATAAAGTAACATATCTTGATAGTCATCGTTTTGTACTTCCTATTGTGCCTCGTAAAAACTTTCATGTTTTTCAATTTCACTTCCAGAGTTCATATTGTTTCAAGTTTGACTTGCAGGATTTAAAATAAATTAGAAAACTACTAATTCTTTTTTAAACAATCTATGACATAGAATTACATTATATGTATATTGTATAGATTTATTTTCATAACTTAGAAAATGTGTTCATGGCCAATATTTTCTTTAAAAATTTTATACAAAAATGCTTTTCTACTTATTTTTATAATTTGCATATAATATTGAGGATGGACAAACTGAATCAAACGTGCCGTAATTAAAACTTTGCATAAAATTTGCAAATGTTACTTTCATCAATAAGTTTATATAGTAATGCTAACCGATTATTTAACTAAGCGATGTAAATAAACGATTGCTTCTTTGATATGCATAATACCATATGTCTATTTTATATGCTATAGTGTAACATCTTCGACATAGACTTTTCGTCTAATATGTATGTATGTAAGTACTTGTATTGTACACCATAAAGATTTTAATACAAAGTTAACATAAAATGTAATTTAAAAGGTTAGGCACAATAAGGCAGCTTTATTGCTAAAGAGAGATCTCTTCTAGACAACCTTAAGTCAAGGAAAATTAAAAATATATATCTTCACGCTATTCCCAATACTGAGGTAGAAGCGGTCCAGACAATCAAGTCCTTTTGATTCACCTTTCACAGAACACGTTTTTGGTGACAACTTGACAGGTAATCAGCCTATCACAGTCTTTATGTTAATATTAAAAATAATTTTATATTATACAAGTCTTGATAGCCGAGTGGTTGGGTGGTCGGAATTTCGAGTCAAGAGACCCGAGTTCGATCCCGAGGTGGCGGGCTCGTACCAATGGGTTTTTCTAAAACCTATGTACGAATTATATCGTTGGCCTGGACAGAAAGACGGCGACGGGTTCACCACCTGTCACGTTGTCCCGAAAATATCTTCGGTGGAAGGTGGGTCGTAGGGACTTAATTGTCTAGACTAGACCTCTGTCTACCCCTGTATTGGGAATTGCGTGGATATTTAATTTAATTTAAGTTTACATATTATACATATGTAATGGACGAATTTGAACCGAATGTTGACAATAGAAATTAATGTTTACAAAGGGATAGATAATGATTTTTGAATTTTTTTTAGAACTATCTAGCTTCTTAGTATGACGTCTTAGCATTTTCAGATGAAGTCCATTCCATTAGCAAAAGGCCTTGATTGTCAGCGGGTCCATACGCGTGTGGTTGGATTTAGTTCTCTGGCGGATCGCAGAACTCTTTCTGGTCGCGTTTGGACAAAAAAAGTTAAATTGTTCCTTTAAATAACTTTGAGTTTTAGAGCAAAATAATTCACAGTACAAAAGAGAGACAGTGTGCCGGCGATAACGGCTTCATTCGGAGAATGATCATTTTGTATATATAAAATATGAACCTTATTGCTAAATTATGAATATTCTCAAGTTTACTTAGTTGTTCTTCAGTTATACCAAGGTAAGACATTTGAAGATATTAATAAATAATATTTTAATACAATTTAATAGGTACCTAAGTGTCATGAAATGTGCCGCTTAGTATCGGCGAAAGAACTTGTCATCCCAAATGTTCCTGTGGTTGTCGTAAGGGGCATCTAAGGGAAAAGCATTTAATATAGCATTAGTCTTATAACAGATTGAGAGGAAAATATGGAAAATTCTCGAAAATTACCAGCTCAAAATTAAAAACAAGAGTCACGATAGCCGAGTGGTTGGGTGGTCGGAATTTCGTGTCAAGAGACCCGAGTTCGATAGCCAGATGGCAGGCTCCTACCAATGAGTTTTTTTAAAAACTTATGTACGAATTTATCCTTGGCTTGAACATTAAAACGGCGACGGGCTCACCATCTGTCACGTTGTCCCGAAAATATGTTCGGTGGAAGGTGGGTTGACGGGATTAAATTGTCTTAGACTAGACTTCTATCTACCCCAGTATTTTATAAAATTAAAAATACCGGTAACGAGAAGCAGCTTTAAAGGTGAGGTGGTACAGCGGTCGACGATCCGCTTCACGACCATGACTATTATGGAAGAACAAACTTGTTTATTTATAAGATTATCACTATTGGGGTTGTAAGAGTCTCATACAGGACAAATATCCTTCAGATTAGGGATTGATCACTGATAATTATTATACTTCTTTAAAAACCCGAGAAAAACAAGTTATTTTTGCAATGCATAAAAACTTAATTTAGAATGAAATACTCTATTCTATTCATATACGAAGTTAATATTTCAATTACTAAGATACAACAATTTTGTTCATAAATTTCAATGGATTTGTTATAACGAATGATAATTGTAAAGATATGTTAATAATAAAGTTACAATTATCTCAGCAGATAGGTAAAGTGCTTAAGACTCGCTTCTTCGTGAAAGAGATGGCACCAAATATTGATTTACAGCCCTCGATATAGAAAAGGAATAAATTGGAATATTAATTTCGCATAACAATGGAAGCAAACAAATTAAAGTGTGCCAGATGTCTTCCTCAGATTTCCCTATTTCCTCATATTTATAATAGGCGATTTAATTTAAGTGCAGTCGTTTCTTTTATTATCATGCAAATTTTTGTTAAGCGTTGTTATGGCTTCATTATTTAAAAGGTTGTGATTTTGAATTTATTAATTAGAAAATGTTGTTAAAGTTAACAAATGTTTTTAGAATATGTAATTGGCAATCATTAAATATATACTTTTAACATAGATAATAAACAACCAAATTGATGACGATCATCTTTTCAGATCAGATTTTAGGATCATCTTAATAATTTTTTATAAACACGCATGAACTGTATTGACGTAGATGTTGTAAAGGACGAGTTAAACATAAACCTTTAAAAACAAAATGACATTTGACAAATTTCACGTAAACTATTATAAATTATAAGATTCAGCCAGCTGTCGAAGCAGGTCTGCGAAGGTGAGAGTTGTGTGTTCGAACCACGTTAAAGACAAACGATTATGTGACGAATATAAGTGTACTTGTGTTATGGATACGTATAGATGTATATTAACATAGGTTACTATGTTAATATATATCTATGTAAATACATTTGTATTTAATATATGGTTGGCTTCAACACTAAGACGGCGACAGGCTCACTACTCGTCACGCTGTCTCAAAAAAAGGCTTCGATAAAAGATGGGTCGAAAGTATTTGATTACATAGATCACTGTCTAAACCAGTATGGCGAAAGTGCATGAACATGCGTGTACTTAAAGTAAGGCTTGTCATTAGGGCTTATAATATTATAGTGCCGGTTATGGACGCAAACAGCGGCACTCAAAATCAAATCACGACAGATGTACTTATCTAATAAAACAAAATGCAACCTAAAAACATGACTCTTTATTTTGTATTGACCATAGCAACTTTTACAACTGCTTTATGGGATGTGTTATATATTTTTCAAAAAATACCAAAAGAAATGTGATAATAAAATCATCAAAATTTATAAAGTATCAGAATTGCAACATTATGTTGTAAAGTGCACATTACAGAACCCATTAATCGTTTTAAACAGGCCGTTTTTTGAGAAATACTTTTGGCAATAAAAAAACGCTCGAATGATTTTGGCATTCATATTTTTAATAACCAGAAATTGAGCCGTAATGGTGGCCATAAACAAGCTCGTGATTTTAATTAGTCGAATTAAAAGCATAAGTTGATTTAATAATTAAACGTGCTGGCGGACGTGGAAAATAATTACATTATCTCATACTCGGCGTGTTATAATCAAAATGTGTTTACACATGCGAACCTCGCGTGACGAAAGGAGCTATGCTTACAACGGACGCTAAATTGTTATGAAATCCTTGCCAGCACAATAACAAAGTGTCGGGCAACCTATTTACATTCTATGACAGCCATGATAATATTTTTCGCGGGAAAAATCCACTTTCCTGATAAAATTACGCTTTCGCTATTCTCGTATACCAGTAATAATATAGTAATATATATTAGCTTATTTAGAATTACATAAATAATTGAATGAGTACTTAAAAATGGAATAGTTTTCGAATACGAAATCAAATTATGAAGTGAATCTAAGTTGAAGAGATAAAAAAAATCCATTTTCGACCCACGTTCCTCCGAAAACACTTATGCGTTTCGCCGAAGTCTTTACCAACGTTTTTACCAAGTCTTTGTGTCCAAGCGTACGATAAGAATCGTATATAAGTTTTTGAAAAAACCCATTGGTTCGCGCCTGCCATCCGGGATCGGACGAGGGTCTCGTGATTCGAAATTCCATCATCCAACATGTCCATCCAAAATTTTAAGAGTTAGTTCAGAACCAAAGCAAGCAATTTTAAATAAATAATAAAGGCTAATTCACGTACAATCGGCTTAAGTACCGGCTAGACTAATTTACTACTACTACTACTAGACTAATTTCTGACCTGTCGGAGGTCCTTCATCAGTTTGAGTTTCAGAGCGCACAATATGTACTCACAATGTCCACTGCGTAATCATAATTCCTCCGACAACCTTTGTGGGCGACTTCTGTGGACGAGAGGCGTACACATCGGTTTTCATGGTGTCGCCAATTCAGAGGTCTTGGGTTCGATTCGCGGTTGGGTTAATGTAAAAACACTGTTTGTAGTACATTCATTCTTTCTGATTCCTTAATACAAGTGCTTAAGCTGATGACTTTGGGAACAGAACAATGTATGTGATGTTGTATCTATCTAATCCCGTCATGGCTGGCGCACCACGCGCCACCTGGGGATCGAACTCGGGTCTCTTGACTCGAATTCCGACCACCTAACCACTCGGCTGTCGTGGCTTATTCTGGCTACTCCTATATTGGGAAATATGTTAAGGTAAAAAAAATATGTCTCGAGAAAGTTGAAATCATAATTTAAAATCACGATAGCCGAGTGGTTGGGAATTTCCAGTCAAGAGACCCGAGTTCGATCCTCAAGTGGCCGTACCAATGGGTTTTTCTAAAAAACTTATATACGAATTTTATCGTTGGCTTGGACATACAGACGGCGACGGGCTCACCACCTGTCACGATGTCCCGAAAATATCTTCGGTGGAAGGTGGATCGAAGGGACTTAAATGTCTAGACTAGACCTGTGGCTACCCCTGTATTGGGAATTGCGTGAAGATATTTATTTTATTTATAATTTAAAGCAATCTTTTTTTTAGTAAGGGGACTGCACATGATTTTTCCGTCCTGTTTTACATCTCAAAATTATTGATATGATATTGTAATATTTAACACTCAGAATACGTGTATACGGTTTATTTGGAAATTCAAAAAAATAATGAAATTTATTATTCTATAAAATTATTATCTAATATGAATGTTCGAATTTTATGAAAACCGATTAACACCGACATAAAAATAGAATGTACTTAATAAATTTCCACAGCTACAAAACCGATGTAGTAATGAATTGTTTGCCAGCTCAGGTTACTCTGTGCCAGTTGGAATGGTGCCTACTGTACGAGCGACTTAGCCTAGACCAAGATAATCTACTAAACTGAAATACTCACCATTCTTAGGGGGCGATTGCTCAAGTTGAACGTGATTTATTTATATCGTGTAACGCAATTCCCGAATCTTGTTAAATAATGTATATTTAGCAACCTTGTCTATACACTTTTATAACACTTGCAGTTAAATATGTATGTTTTTATCCGAAATTCGCGATAGATGTAAGTCGCGAGTGTTTGACTGTGGTTGGGTTATCGGAATTTGAGTCAAGAGACCCGAGTTGGAACCCTAAGGTTCGTACCAAAGGGTTTTAAAAAAGTTATGTACAATCAATATCGTTGGCTTGGACATAAAGATGGCGACGGGCTCACCATTAGTCACGTTGTCCCAAAAGTGTCGTAAGTGGAAGGTGGGTTGAAAGGAAATAATTGTCTAGACCTATGTCTACCCCTGTATTGGAAATGGGGTGAAGATTTTTTTATCGTTTTCTCCACCGTCCCAGAGGAACTAATAAACTATGACGACTCGATAGCCTAGTGTTGGTAGTAACCCTGCATTCGAAGTCAAGGTGACGGGTTCGAAACAAATTTTTTTGTGGAGAATGTGAAAGTTTGCACTCAATTCATGCATGTTTATATAAATATTCATCAGTCTAAATACATATTAAAGGTAAATATATTGTATCGTTGGCACGATCACTAAGATGGCAATTCAAAATGGAAGCTATTGTAGCGACCTCCGATTGCTTCAGTATTAGGAAATGCGTGATACTACCTGCGTGATTTAGAGTCACGATAGCCGAGTGGTTGGTTGGTCGGAATTTCGAGTCAAGAGACCCGAGTTCGATCCCCCGAGACTCGTACCAATGGGTTTTTCAAAACTTATGTACGAATTATATTGTTGGCTTCGACATAAAGACGGCGATGGGCTCACCACCTGTCACGTAGTCCCGAACATATCTTCGGTGGAAAGTGGGTCGAAGGGACTTAATTGTCTAGACTAGACCTTTGTCTACCCCTGTATTGGGAATTGCGTGATACTACTTAATTATTTAATATAATATGTAATGTCGATTACATTATGTTCTTTCTTTTTCACCTAAAGACGTTAGCAATTTTAAATATATAAATACCCCACGCGATAAACGAAAGGGTAAGAAGAAAACTATGACTTCCATAACATTAACATTACTCTGTTAAAAAATTTTATCTCTTCTATTAAATTAATTGAATTAGTTATAAGTACATTTCGCTATATGCTATAGATACTTCAATTTGGTCCACTTTTAACATTTTGTTGGTAGTCCGCATTATAATAATTATTAAAATGAACAGAATATTCGTTTCAATAGCTTTACTTTGATTGCGAAGATACAAATATTTTGTAATTTAAATTAAGAAGTAAACATAGCTGAAAAGAGTTTGAAAGATATCCTCTATGGAAATTAAAGGAAAAAAAGTGGTGGTGCACAATATCGGTACCAGTGCATCCGACATTCGCGTTTCACTTGCAAATTGGTTATCCATCGACATCGAGATTTCAACGGACTATCTCGAACAAATTTAAAATCCCGTCATGGATCAATAATCACATTTTTTAAAGAACATTATTTTAGTGACAGCATATTAAAGTAAACCCCGTGTTTAATCTACGTAAGAAGCCTATCAAATTGTTAAAAAATTTGTTATGGCATTTAAAAAGTTGATTTGCATGATCATTTTTATCAATAATATTTTGTAAATTTTATTCAATCCATTAGAGAATATTTAAGTTTGAGTTTCCCTGCTGTCAAGCAGAAGGCGGGCGGATCGCGTCGCGCGTACAATCGAAAATTTCTTATTCAGTTATTTCTTGAGAAGTGTTTGGGATTTCCTCTTACAGAGGAAGTTTTAAGCCGGCAGTAAATTATTCCTTCGACAGGTGAGGCCGTAAAGGCAAGATTTACGCCTAGAGGTTCAGTGGGGGAACCTTCACTTTGATAAAATGTATATTGCGTAGTAAGGTACGTTTTTCTATAAGTGTCCATGGGGAAAAGCGCTTGATAACTGTAGCGCTGACGATTTAACGAAATTTACTGCAATAAATCGTTACTTTGAACTTATCTTTTGCGATTCTATCGTATTTGTTGATAATTTCTTTTAAGTGGCATTATTATGTATTCACTGGAAAACGCTAACAGGTTCGTTTGTAAATTCATAAATGATTATTAATTTAGAGTGAATAGAATAAACAGAATAAAGGTTTGTTTAAATAAAATACAAAAAGCTTTATTGGATTTTATGACGTCAGAGTATGGTATTCACGCATCACTGCCATATGTTTTAATATTACGTACAGTAAAATTCGTTTAAAACTTGGAGGAGGTTCAAGACGCGAAACGTTGCCAGCTCAGTCTTAATCATTGTTGTTATTGTAAGCATAAAGTGTTCAAAATATCTAAAGTTGTTTCAATTGTAAGACAACCTTAGCGTTTTAGTATAAAATATTAAATATTTAAAAATATACACCGTGTGGTTAAAATGTGAGAACATGCAACCCCTTTCTTCCCGGTGGTGTAAGAACAGTTAAAGAGAAAATCAGCGAGATAATCATTTCTACAAATACCATTAAGTAGAACGGCGATGGGAAGCAGTATCTAAGGTGCAGGGGACGGGCGTTATGAAAAACCGGGTTGGCCGTAATATACGGAGAGGCTTATGTACTGCATCTCTCGTCTTTGTACTAAACGTTATGATGATGCTATAAAAATTAATAGGGTTTTAATAAAATATTCTTTACTCAAGGCAAAGAAAATTTAATAATCCACTGCAGTACAATGTAGAAAATTTATTTTTGAAACGGTTTTCTTGAATTGTCTTTTATTTGCTTATAGGATATCTTGTGCATTCGCACCACTGAGAGAAAAGCGAGCATGTTGCCCTGCCCTTTAAATTTAAAGGTATATAGCGTGAAGCAGCAGTGACACTTTCGTGATTTTATATTTCAATTCGTTATAAGTTTTGCTAAAGCGACCATACAGTTAGATTTTGACCTGTTTTTTTTTCACTTTTTTTAGGTCAACTGTTACGGAACAAAACCGTGACAGATTTTTTTCTCCATTTCCTACTGAATTAGCTTCATGCTATTTCTTTTAGTTTTCAGAAAAATAAAGTGTGGTGGAAAAATGTTTTAAACTAAAAGAAACTCGGTAACTTAATACAAAAATCTTCAAACCATTCCCAATACAGAGGTAGACAGAGGTCTAGACAATTAACAATTCTTCCGACCTACCTTCCACAGAAGAAATTTTTTGAAACAACGTGACACGTGGTGAGCCCGTCGTTGTTACTATGTCCAGGCCAACAATGTATTTATAAATTTAAAAGTAACAAAAATTTCAAGAAAAATATATCGCCCTAGTATCTTTAGAAAAAGAGTATGGACTTGATAGCAGTAACCAACTCCGACCGATTTTTCATGGCATGCGTGTTGTCTTTATGACCCTAAATAGAAAATGATTGTATCGAACAAAATCGAAACAAAAATTTGGTAAAATTACTATCACTTTTGTGACAAGACTTACACAGTAACTATCGGATTTTGTGGGGACCGACGTCCCAAAGTAAACTCAGGCGTAGCGGACGTGGGTTCTGCTTCAGTAAAATCAAAGCTACGAAACTTGTCAACTCAATTACCATAAACAAACGAGAAAGACGCTCCTGGGTTTTAATGACACTATTCCAGCTCGCCATAAAGAACGAAATTTAGTACGTAAAGGATGAAGGCTGTAAACGTCTTGATACAATCTAAAAGTCGGGAAGTTATTTGATGCGTTTCTTTGATAGAGTGTTTATAGCGATAATATTATTATGATAGTCCCTACCGCCACCCATGAACACCCGCAGTGGTCTGTGAGGTCGTGGTACTTCCCCGGTCGAGCAGGCCCATTCATGCAACAACAAAAGCTGATGCGTAGCTCTACCACTGTTAAGTATAAGATAATTTTAGAGATACTTACTGGTATTCCACTAAATGTATATATATATATATATATATATATATATATATATATATATATATATATATATATATATATATATATATATATATATATATATATATATATATATATATATATATATATAAATAAATAACAGGAGTACAAATTTTATTTTATTTTATAACACAAATTTTTGGCAGGATTCGAACCTGCAACCCTCAGTTTCTAAGACGGGGTCTTAACTAAGCCATCTTGTTGTTTATTGTATTTCGCATTAAAAGTATAATGTATATATATATATATATATATATATATATATATATATATATATATATATATATATATATATATATATATATATATATATATATATATATATATATATATATATATATATATATATATATATATATATATATATAAATAAATAACAGGAGTACAAATTTTCATATTTATAACACAAATTTTTGGCAGGATTCGAACCTGCAACCCTCAGTTTCCAAGACGGGGTCTTAACTAAGCCATCTTGTTGTTTATTGTATTTCGCATTAAAAGTATAACTTTCTATAACAGTATTATTGTACAGTAAAATCGAAAAATTAAATCTCAAAATTTTATGGCAAGTAACAATATTTAAATATTTACGCTGCTTTCTATGAATTTAAATTAAAACGAGATCCTTAAGAATCTTGTTGCCTTGTTACCATTATATTTACATAAAGAGATAAAGGAGTTGGCGCTAATCCACTACTGTTTCAATTGCAAGCCCCATTCATTAGGGCAAGTCCGGGACACCGCTCGTTATGCTAATGTACTGCTGATTGTGCCTCCGACGATGTACCTTCAAATTAGGCATACACCTGTCATGTTATTACATTTAAATTTGTATACGTATCCATACTGTCATCCATCATGTTAAAAATTCAACGCAGTGGACTTAACGTGGGACTTTAAGCATCTTTTGATAGTACACTACATCATTTGGTTCAACAATATGTTGAAGTTGACAGAATGATATATTATTGGAATCATCCATAAAAGTGGTGTAAATCCTAATTTAACAATATTTAAACAAAAATAAAAGCTAATTTTTTTACCATTAGCCAATCGTAATAATAGTGTAATATGCAAAATTCAAAATTATACTGATGTCTGAAAAAGATGGAAAATTTACGAAAATTTGGTTAAATACGTAAATATAACACACACATAGATAATTGGTGTAAAACTAAATTATAAGTACTTTTAATATTACAAAATTTTATGAAACTTGTAAAAAAAAGTCATAATTATTATGTAATTAATATGTCTAAATACAGTTGTTTCGCCGTTGACAATTTTCACCTATGGTATTATTCATCCAAAGTTTTAATAAAGTCAACTTTCAACTTTATTTAAAAAAATTAAGGCAAGTTTGTCTTGAAAGGTTTTGGTTTTATGATTATTCCTGGGAATTAAGGTAATATTTTTGAATATATTTTTAACCATTGACTTAATTTTACTAAATATTTGCAAAACGTTCATGGCCATATGGGTTTATGTTTCTTTGTCATACATTGACTAAGGCACCGCAAATAAAATGAGTATAAAGTATAATAAAGATTTATATAATCAAACAAATCAAGAAAGAGAAATAAAGAGCCCCAACCCACATTGGGTCATAGTGGTGGAACCTTCCAAGCCATCTATTTACGAACATCTTCTTTACTAGATGGCGATTACTCTGTTATAATTTAAAGTTTTTGAAAGTGGTTAATTAAAATTAATTCAAATCTATTTATAACCCACGATGCTTCTATTTTGTGAACGAAAAAAACTTAAAACTTCAATGACAGCGCAATTTCAGCACGTGAAAAAATGTTAAACATTTAATCGTGCTCCAAGGCGGCACCAACCGCATTATTGGTTACGTCATATTGAACTGATGTAGAGCGATTGGGTCAGTGTAAAGCCTGTCGGCAGCCGTGAAGGACTTTATTACACCACTGTAACAACATACTTCTGTTCCAACCTTTTTTCTCTAGATGAATGGCTTATGAGGATCGATTTGGTTTTGATCCCGATGCTATTTGCTAACGCCCACTAATCACAAACGAAACTGCAATGAAATGAGATTTCTACAGTTTGTATTGGTTTTACTGTTGTCGATTCGATTTGTCGGATTGTTTACATTGTTTAAATAGAAATAGCGTTTAAGTTGCCTCAACAATACACAAATTTATTGTTTCTATTGTTTAAGCTTTATTTAAATTATGGTTAAAATAAATTACCTCAATTTACGATTAATTGTTTTAATTAAAACGAACACTCACCAAAACTTTCATGATTTTGTTGCCATTTTTTTCTAATCAAATAATACGTCTATGACTTCACGTAAGTAAACAATCTGTGGTGTTTTTATATTGTATGTAGGCGTTTCTTAATTTATACGAATTAAATATGTGAATTAATTATAAAATTAAAAGAAGCATGGTTCTCTTTAATTTGAAAAAAAGTTCAATGTAACGTATGTGCTTTAAAAATCGATAAAATTGCACAACAAATGCGTATTTATGCTGACTTGAATATCGCTTGGAATATTTTGAGGACCAGTACATCATAGTCTTCTTTGATCAAACCTGTAAGGTATATATATGTATAAGGTATAAATCAACAAAAATCAAATTGCTATATACTCTTTCAGGGTGTGTACATATTTTTAAGAACTTGAAATGGGAACTTTGTTTTCCTTTGTCCAATGTATGTACATATACAAGCAAATAAATAAATAAACCACAGGAAAGCTTTTATGCTTGTCGCAAGAATATGTAACGGAAATTTTATAGCTCCGAAAGATATAGAGTTAAATTAAAACAATTGAAAATTGCAATTATTGCAATTTAAAATCTTTACAATTACAAAAATAAATTAAGCTTGTAAGTTAGTGAGTTTATGAGTTTGCACATGGGATGTAATACTTTTTCAATAGGAAGATACATTGTCACTATGTGTATATGTGTATGTTCGAGTATGTAAGTATGTTCGAGAGACCCGAGTTCAATCCCCAGGTGGCAGGCTCGTTCCGATGGGTTTTTTCAAAAACCTATGTACGATTCATGTCGTTGGCTTGTACACTTTGTCCCAAAATATCTTCCGTGGAAGGTGAGTCGGATGGCGTATATAATCGAAATTAAAAAAGTAATAAATATTTTTAATTTCTTAAAAATATTTCTTATTTATATTTTCAACAGAGAAAAAGCGTAGAATATGGCCCGTTAAAATCCAATCGCACGCGGAAAACTATACCAGGCAGCGGTCGTGTTTGTATTATATCCGTGTGGCCATATTGGACCGATGGGAACGAATCAGGTCAACTCGTTGTCCGTTTGATGAAACGCTTTGGTTAGCGCCGTGCACTTCATTTTCAATACTGTCATACATAAAGGGTTATGTGCAGTGCAAAATCGATATCATGTACCCACTGCTTATTTCCAGAAGAACGTGTAGAGTCTTATTTTATTAGGAAAATTGATGGCTGTATTCTTAAATTGTACATACTTTTATAAACATACTAAATATTATTGCTTAAAATCAAAATCACGTATAACGTCCCGTATGTTTCCTTCTTAATTTTGTAAATACTTTGAGATTTATTTGAATTTTTGTAATTAAACATACATATTAAGACAAAACTTATTATTACTTATATTTGGTATATTGCTTATTTTATGCTTTTACGTCTTTAAAATTAGAGTAGCCTTATATATGCCTTCTAACATCAGCTATCTACTAGTGGAGGTCTCGTTAAAATAAGTTTAGCCGCTTCAGAGTTTAGCCGGAACAATTAGACAGACTGACAAAAATGTTAAAAATTGTTTTTTTATGTAAGTTCCCAATATACTTTCCTTTAAATTTAGTGAAAATCTATTAATTTGGAATTACAAACATAAAAATTCTACACAATTGTCAAATTTCGCCAAATTGTAGAATTATGGAATAATAAAAATGTCGAAAAAGTTACACAAATTTGTTATCATGTTATCATATATCATATTATAGAACATTAATAAATACATTAAAGTTGTCCTAAACTAAAATAAAAATCATTATTTGTATGTAAGTCGTTATCTCATCATTGCGTGTGTATTGTAAACTTAGTGCACATAAGAAGGACACACATTGGAAGTACGCAGCGCCTTAAATACTAAAAGAGATACCATTTTTACGAATAAAGTATTAACCGTCTGTCCTTCGTAATGTAATACGTACTCGGGCCCCTTTCTATCTGTTTGCTCTACCCTGTCCGCTTCAAAACTTGCCCGTGTCTGGCAGGCTTTTGTCACAATATTTGTCTTTCCTGAACTCACTGCTGGGGATTTCAGCTACACAACAGGTCGTTCGCGCCCTTGTATACCTTTAAATCCTCTTACGTACGCAAAAATCTATACTAATTTTTTTCTGTCGTTAAATTTTCATCTTCATTCATTTTGTGTGTTGAACAGAAGAGATTTGTTATGTTAAAAATATTGTTTTGTTCGGAAATGATATTTGAAATTGTTTCTTACTTGAAAAAGTGATATTTGGCGATCATTTTTTCCTGGCTACTGGCTGTGGGAGAATGTACTTAATGAACTAAAATGAGAAGCTTTGAATGTGGTGTCGTGTACGGTAATAAACGAATGACGAACTAAGATTTGCTACGTTATGTTTCGTAGGCCACACCTTATCCCATTAGGCAATTGGCGATGCAAATATATTGGCTTCCTAGTAATAATATTACAAATTCACTGAACCCATGTTGGTCAAGTCAGTGATGCGCAAACTACCAATTGCGAACGGCTGCTAAAGGTGATAATTATAAAATATACTTTGCATTTTAATGATATTTGTTGTAATCTATAATGATAATTTTAATAGATCATTTTGTCGAAACCACTATCTACAAGGCCATAGACAAGACAAGCTGTCAGTAATACAGATCCGGATCGAATAAAATTCCGCAATGTTACGCCACAACTGCGTGCCGGTGGGACCATGGGAGCACTTTCATCTATGTCCAAGGCGTACCCAAGACCTTTAATAGAAGAGAAAATAATCGGTCCCTTAGAGTTAGATCAGACGTATTGGAACACAGTTGCGCTTATATTATAGGGCTTCAAATCCACGCGAGCCCTCATACGAGTCTGCTAACCGGAAATCATGGAGATTAAGAAGGTGTATTTGGTCGCGAAGTGTTATAAGATCGTAATACTATCCATACTCCTGTATTTAAAATAAAACGATTTTCAGATTTTATCGCGTTTTTAATTAGTTTTTACTAAAGTAAACAGGGGACCGCGTGACCACGAATGCTTTAAAGCATCCGAAACGTCGGGAAATAAAAATAGTTTAGCAAAAACTAATTAAAAACGCGATAAAATCCGAAATATGTTTTATTTTAAATGTGTATTATTCGCGTTAATACAAGAAATTATTACGTACTCCTGTATCTTTGCGGTCTTTTCTCAGCCTCTGACAAAATCTTGGAAGATACGCAAAATGGTGGATATAATTTAAAAATTTCTTCTTCGACTAGAATGTCTTTAGGAAAATATAAGGTACACGCTACCAAACTATGCATTTCTAAATGTTTATCGACGTTTGAAATATATATGATGAAATGTTATCTAGTGTGTTTCAATTGTTACTCACCTAATATCTAAGTGAGAAATAAACAATGTTTGTTTGAAACAATCCCACAAAAGAGGCAAATATATTTTAATGTAATGCAAACGAGCGATCCGTGCGTCCATCTTCATCCCTAAACGAAGGAAATGGAACTTTCCCTCACTTCCCAAAAGTTTGCGAAATATTGGGACTGTTCCAGTTTAATAAAATTGAGCTATGAGCCAGCCCTATTTCAAATGTTACACAGTTTTATTCCGCAGGTATTGATAATAACTTCAAAATTCTCTTTGACATGTGGGGAAAAATCATTTGTAAACATTTAACATAATTACTGTTTTATTCATAATACTTAAATAGAAATCCAATTTTGCGAAAAAATTAAACACTATAAGTATTTAACATGAAATATTTTAATTAAACAGAAGAATATTCAGATCAAAATTAAAAACTTTAATTGCCTCTAGATCGAAATAAGCATTTACAGAAGTTGCCTCAGGCTAAGTCAAGTCAGAAGAAACTCTGCGTTATATTAAGACAACTTTAATTGCTAACAAGATCAAACTTTCCAAATTTGGGGGCCGACAAATCGAAATCGGTCTTAGCAAAACAAGTATTAATTTTGTATCGGCGTCCCAGTACGTCAGGGCGGGCGGCGCGCAGGGGTGTCCCCGCCCGGCCAGTCGAAGCCGCATCGTCGCCGCGTGACGTCGCTTTCGCGCCCTAAGCGCTGCAATATCAAAAACCTTCAGTGTCATTACGTCCTGAAACTAACAACCCCACTTAATGTCTATGTAACTCGAAGGACAATGCGTTCCGATGCGATTTAACCACAATAGTGTACTACTGTTTAATATATTGCTGACATAATTGCCGAATGTAAATAAATAAAAAAAAAACACATTTTTACAGTGTAAATAAAAAACAACAAAGTGTTTTATTGTTACATTTTTCTAATACTTAGTGAACTGTGTCTGAATACTGTGCTGTTGACTCTATTAACAACTATGAAATATTATGAACTGTTTTATTGAAGGTAAGGTCATGATTTAAATTTCTATTACGGCCCTATTAAAGAGTTGATAACGTACTTCACTTGCCTATTATTTAACTGATACTTCAAGCACGTCCTCAAACGGCAGGGATTTTACGAGCGCTTACTCCTATTGAATCATTGAATTAGTTCAAGCGTGAGATTTCAATATTGTCTCTGTGGAAATCTTCTCATATGTAAACAGAAAAAAAGTTATCCGATTAAATAGCAAGGGCTTCAGATATGTCGCAAGCATAATCTACATAAACCTTTTACATCCAATAAGTGAAGTCAGCAGGCAACAATAGTGCAATTTTTTTGCGATATTACTGTATATTGTTATTCACATAACTAACGGAACTAAACTACGTAATAATGTCAATAGCTGTTTCCTATACTAAAGTTTTTAAAATATTGGAACAATATAATTAGTAATTGTTGAATACAATATAATTTAGATCTTACGTAATGGAATACAATTACAATGTTTGCAATATTTATTATGTTCGATACAAAATTAAAATCAATAACTTAACTTACGATACCGGGTTATAGGGTTAATGCAATAGGAACATTTAAAAAATGATAAATATATCCATCACGTCTACGCACGGAAAGCAGAGCATACACACGACGATTTTGTCAGTCGTAATGTTGACTTAATGTGAATATTTGTTAATTTTAAATTTCATACTCCTTTTTACCGATAATTTTGAGCTAATGACAAAAACGCTGCTAAATATATACACATATACATATATATGGATTTCTATTAGAAATATGACATGTCATTTACAATGGCCGACTTACATAAAACCTCATCTCTTATTCTTACTCCCTCATGATTGAAATTGCCAAAAATCATCCCAGTACAGAAGCTAACCAAACAATAGGCATTGCTATCCAAATTTCGAGAAGAGTTAAATTTGATTGTAGCTTAAGCGATTAAGGCTTTACGTATACACTTTAGATTTTGTATAGGTATTGAAGGAAGTATAGTACAGGTATATAATAAAGCTTTGTTATCAAATTAATTTAATTCCTGGTGTCTTGCGACATGTCGAGTCATATTGTTAGGATAGCTCTTTAGCTATCACGATAGACATGATTATCTCTTTACATAATCATGTCTATTAGTATATAACCAAGTTACAAGTAAACAGTTGTGTTACAAAAGTTATAAGGTAAGTATTAATATAAAAATAAATAAAAAGATATCTTCACGCCATTCACAATACTGTGTGAGACATAGGTCTAGACAATTAAGTCCTTTCGACCTACCTTCCACCAAAGACACTTTTTGGGACGACGTGATAAATGAAGAGACCGTCGCCGTCTTTATGTCCAAGTCAAAGATGTATAAATCGTACATAAGTTTTTTATAAAAAAACGCATTGGTACAAGCCTGTCGCATGGGGTTCGACTTGGTTTTCTTTGACTCGAATTCCGATCACACAGCCACTCAGCTATCGGGGCTCATAAGGTAAGTATTACATTTCTGCAACAAGGAGTTGTACTACAAAAAGCCTTTACATTAAAATTGGTTGATTTATGAAGTTAACTTCATGTGATCTGACTCGCTTTGACACAGCAAAATTAAAAGCATAACTACGCATTTTCTTGTAAATGCCCTCAAAGTTTTGCCACTACTTGAAGGATTACTGGCAGATACAGCTTTTAGCATGAAGTCCGTCTTATGTTATTTTACAGTTTTATAAGGTACATTTAATAATAATAAAATATATTATTTGCAACTTAAAAACAAAGTTTTCTTTTTTTATCTCAACCACCAGGACGAAACGACCAGGACACCAGACGACCAGGAAAGAAAGCCGTATTACAGCTGCATTAGGCTTATTATAAAACAAAATAAAATAAAATCTTAAAGTGGACTACAATAGACTTTCTGCAACTTCAAAGGATAATATTGTCCTGTTCAGCGATTATTAATCAGGAACTATCTATTATATAGAGAATTAAAGAAAGAATGTTAGTGAAATAGAAATAGTTTTTATCTCAATTCAGGTTAGTATCTCAGTGTAGAACCAAATGGGATCCTTTTCGTTTATCGACAAAACACGTCGACTATTGACGTAACGGTAAGCGGTTTTGCTTCGAAAATCTTTTTAAATCACAAAAGCCAGTCGTCAAGATCGCATGTCGAAAGAGGAAAAGAAAATATCCTCTAGGAGAAGTAGCGCAGCTGCTCGGATTTGGCGCGAACTTCGAGTAAATCCGAAATGAAAACACGCCGCTACGCGAGATGTGGGCCATCGTGTCTCTCACAAGATAAATTCAAAAAGGATTCCCAAGCACACATTTTACCAACTCAATAAGGATTAAAACTTCATTTGGAGGCGAAAAGCTTTAAAACTTTGTGGTAAACAAGGTTTATCTCCTTTCATTGGGCACATTTACATAACAAAGATATTTCTATTTAGCTTTAAACTCTTCTTACAAAGAACAGGTTGGATTAAAGTCGATATTATGTGCCGCAAATAACATAGTAAGTAGTTTTTAAAGTAGTTGTATCTAAGATACATTTTCAATAATACATGTATACTTTTTATAGAGCTAATTTCAAGTATTTTTTCTTTTATTAAATTTTTTAGTCTTTAATATATCAATGTACATAAATCTTTATGAGTATTTAAATACTCATAAAGATGATCACGTGGCTGCATAGCCACATTTGTGAAAATAAATTTGTATGGGGTGATTATAGATAGATGTAATAGGCATCGCAGGTTTAAGTGTCGCCCGTAGCAGTTCATTTTCAGTTTCTGATTTATTTAATAACTATAAGACACAATTTAGATATTCAAACTAATCCATCATAACAAGTACATTACGCTCCGGTGTAGTTTAGAAGATCTGTCTAAAACTACTTGCTTGTCTTTTACTATTTTAGCTGTCGCAAAACAATCCTCTGAAAAACGAGAAAAAAGAGGGTAAGCTTGCGTACACTTTCGGAAAATCTTTTTTTATATGTGGGGAAAAATACCTATTAAATAAAATCACCGTAAGTTGGCAGAGCCAAGAAAACGCTTTCTCTGACCCTACCTGCTCGACGCTGTAAGCAGCCTCTCCTTGGCAGAGAATAACTTTTCTCCTATTTCTTCCCAGCTAGAGGTGCCGGAACACAGAGACGTCTACCTCCATGGCCTCTAAACCTACGTGGGCGACAATCCTCCTCTAGTCTACTACCCGGAGGCCATAGCGCTTAGGAAGGCAGGTGCTTCGCCGAGCATCAGTCCAGCCGTCACTCCACGGCCGACCTGGACTTAGGCTTCGCTGCCGACCATATTTGAACAGCGAAGATTAGGGAGAGCGGTGCGTCGGAATACAGGCACTGCTCTTTCCTCAGCTGTAGAGGGCAAGAAGAGCAGTGCTTGGTTTATCGTGGATGTCCATGCCATAGTTCACCACTGCCGCGACAGAGCTGGAACTAATACAGGGGTTTCGGAAACCCCTAGGCCACTCAGCGCTTGTGGTTTATGTGTGAAAGCGTCGTTCGGGTCGTGCGGCGAAGATGAACACACAAGCCCGTAAAAATCTATTGCACGACATAGGCCTCCCTGAAGTAAAAGTGAGTCATAATTGCTTCGTTTGATTAGGGGATTGGCGATTAAGGAATCAGATACATTGTTCTCAAGACGGTGCAGCCCTTAAACGGTCTGCTGAATTTTGTTTTGGTAATTTTACATTGGTTGCTAAACATTAGTCAATGGCTTTTTCAAGACCTTTTCCTTAGTCACCTTTTACGGAAGCTACTGGAACAAAAGGTTTGGTATGTTCATACGCTTTACTACATGGCAAATCATTACAACACTTGAGCGTGGTATCCTAACTCATGTATTCTCGTGGGTGATTTAAAAAGTGTTAAAAACACCAAAAAACAAATAGAAATGAAATGCCGTTGTCTGTATGGATAAAATCATTTAATAAATTATCACGACATAATTAAATCTCAGTCTATCGCAAATTATAATTAGTTACAGTCATCTAACACTTTTTTTTGGTACCACATTTTGAAACATTACAGGAATTACGGCAAATCTTCCTAGTGGCGAGGCAAAGTGTAGTGTTAACCTGTAGTGTTAATTTTTATGTTGGTAATGAAGTAAGGTAATAATCGTAAGAAATGGTGGGTGGTGGAAAATATGTATATTTTAATTTTTTTTAACTTCTATTTTAATTACGTTTAAGCTTAATTCTTTATTGTTGGTGGTAAATTGTCAATTTCCCGACGGAAGTATTATCTGAGCCGCTTTTGTTTTATGACAATACATCACGCTAGAAAAACTCGCGTTGAAATTCAACTGTTCACAACTTTTGCAATCACAAGTAAAATATTTTCTGAAATATTATTAAAGTATTTCTGAGAAAATGAAGTGAAATCTAAGAATTTCAGAAGTTATTTGGTTTCTTGTTTTTAATTCTGCTGTACTTGCTTGATTCAATATTGAAGTAAGTGTAACACACAACTAACGCAAAGATTTAAAACAATTTTATTTAATTCGAGGAAAAAAACTTTAAGCGGCATGAATGGAGATTTTCATTTTGATAATCGAATCACCTGCACCTATATCTCACAGTCGAGATATGAAATATGTCCAAGTCTTTAATATTATCCTTCTAATAGGAGAGTTCTGTATTCTGCAGACGAATTGTATATTATGTTTGTCAATGAATTTAAGTTTGACACAATTAGGAAATGTAGTTTCATTAACTCGTTCTCGTTTCGTACGCACATTATCCACTGCTATGCAGGATGCTAATGTCCATTCAATGCTTAGTTAATTATTCGTAATCGATTTTTTCAATTCCTCTTGTTACAAAGAGATAAAGGATTTTTTACTTATCTAATTTCGCAGATTAATTGCAAGATGTAGAAAATGTCGAATATTATTAGAAACTTTAAGAAATTTGACACGATTAGTGTTTATTTTTACTTTTTGTCGTTAGTAATGAGAATTTTTATTTTTAATACAGTAAATATAAACTATGATTGTTTTATATTGTTGTGTAATTAAACTAAAAATTTTATATTTAATAAAAAAGAAGAAATTAAGGCTAGAAGAATAGGGAATAATTGTTTGTTCAATCACTAAATTTTATATTGACTTAATATACTCAATTATGTTGAAGTACAAACGACATTTTGAATAGTAATCTCAAAAGTAGAATTGAATACTCGTACCTATTTCAAAGCTGCAATAACTAGATATTTAAAAAAAAAATAATCATATAAAAATAAAAGAAACGGAAATGGCACTAACAGTTTGCAGTTTTTCCAAGCAATTTAAGCATTGCCTTCTCGGTATAAAAATTGTAATTAGGTTAAAATACTGATTCCTTTTTTAATTCCAATCAACGTTTAAATTTTTACTTTTAGTTTCTTTACTTTATCAATGTCGGTAATGTTTATTTCTTTGCTGTTAAGTTTCGCCTCGGAATCCGAAATATACCATCAAAAAACAGATTAGTACCACACTCTTATTCAATTTTACTGGCTATTAGCCTCGCCAATATGTCTTACTATCTGAGAAATCAGAGATAGTTGAAGCTGAAAAAGTACCACAAAGTAATAACGGTATATAATAGAGACGACAATGAATGTTAAGATAAAAGTTCGAAAGAGAATTTACTTTAATTGTTGTAAAAAGAATACGTAATTTAGTATTTAGTATTTAATGTTGGGAAAAAATTTACTGTGAAATGACCTGTAAAATCCACTGCAGGACAAGCCTCTCTCGTAAGGGAGGGTTTGCCATAATCGCCACGCTAGGCATGCGGATTGGCGATCGCACTATCAGACACCTTACTCCTTAGACGCTGCTCATCACCGGTTTTCTAAATTTTGATCTGGTATTCTTCGAGATGGTTATCCCGCCATCTGTCGGTGGCTATTTGCATTTTCAAGGCCTTTTTCTTAGTCGCCTTTTATAGCACCCACGGAAAGAGAGGGCGTGGTACATCCTTACACAGATACCACATAGCATAAACAAGCTTTTTACAAAACAAGCAAATTACATATCGATTCTATGTTATTTTCAGTTCTATACTTCATCTTTGTGACTGTTATGAAGTTAATTTTTCTGGAACCAGTGTTGAAGAGAATTGTGTTATTATAAAAATGTATTGCCATCAGTTCTGCACCAAGGTAGTAAAACCAAGAACCAAGTTAAATAAAACCTTGTCAAAAGTTTTGATTCAATAAGTTTTAATTTCTCAATTTACCAATTGGTCGTATTGAAGAAAAAACATCGTGAGGAAACCAACATATTTGCATAGTCACAGAAAGTATACATACATAAATAAATAACGGCCTGTCAAAGTCCACTTCAGGACATAGGCCTCTCCCGACGGGAGGGTTTGCACTTGGCAGGCGGATTGGCGACCGCAGTACAAGACCACTCGCACTTCAGACGCTGCTGCCCATCTTCGGTCTTCACTTTGCTCTGACATTTTTAGAGATGGTTATCCCTCGATATATCGGTTGCCATTAGGATATTCTAGGCTGTTTCCCTCAATGGGCTCTATCGACACCCAGGGAAGAAAGGGATTGGCAACATTCTTACACCGTTACCATACGGTAATACAACTAAAAACACGGTCACCACAGAAAGTATACGATGTTATTATTGGTGGCAAAACCGCTATTTTGCATTAAAAGAGCGTGATCGCGTATAACCGTAAACATGTGCTTATTTAGGCGGTGAAGGAAATATGCTTGTCAAATTACTATGATTATTACTGATTTATTCTATTTAAAATGAAATGCCAATTTTTGCTTAGACAATAAATAATAATAAAATAAAACAAAATTAAGTGAAAGAGCCGTAAAAGTATCGTATGGACATCGGATTACCTCTTCGCAAAGCATTCATTGAACGCCCGAGGCAAAGTTTACGTTAGGGAGTATATTAAACAGATCCAATTGATCTGTTGTTTAAAATTTCCTAATGATATTATCGTGAAATCACGCAGTATATCTTTCCGAAGATTTAAAGAAAAGTTTTATAAGAGTTTTAGTTAACTTTTAGAAATTATGGAAAGTTTACATTAAGTAAGTAAATAATTCTAAAATGTTTTTAATGGAAATCTGTTTCAATGAATGTATGGTAAAGATAATTATAGCCCAGTGATGACATACTTTACTACACCTTAGTCGTAGGAGTGAGGATTGCTCTACGTAGATAAAATTTGAAAAAGTCTATGAAATCAGATAGGCTATAAAATGAGTAGATTCTTTAAGTGCTATCAACTAAGATTATTAGTATATTCATTCATTAGTATTCATTAGTATAACTTCAAGACTGCAGAAATTAATGTAATAATTTAATTTTAGGGGATGAAATCAGGAGAGCTTAATTTAATATGACCAAAGTGAGATTAACAACTATGATCCGTTATCATCAACATTGAACAAGTAACCATTTCTTCATTATCTGTATGTTCATTAGCCCATCCAATTTTATTTTTTTAGATTTACATATAGATATTTTCATGTATTATTTGGTCACATGATATGATAAAGCGTTGACGGTTTTAAGTACGATAGCTAATTTCGAGTCACGAGACCCGAGTTCGATCCCCAAGGCTCCTGCCAATAGGATTTTTCAAAAACTTAAGGACGATTTTTATTTTTGCTTGGACATAAAGACGGCGACGGGTACACCACCCACGTTGCCCCAATAAATGTCTTTGGAAGGTGGGTCGAAAAGACTTAATTGTCGAGACCTCTGTCTACCCATGTGTTGGAATGGCGTGAAGATATTTTTTTTGTTGACGTTTTTATGAAACGTCATTCTTCAAAAATATATCAAAACACATTTACACACATTACATCTTAACATTATTGTCGTATATTAATTTTGTAATGTCCTTCTCAAATCAAAATATAAATGTTGCGGAACAGTAGTTGCTGCATTGCAGCCTAAAGAGACTATTTAATTAAGTCACGAAAATGCAAAAAGACTGCAGTGTTTTCTATCACTTAAAAAGTATTAAAACCTGTATAGGTAAAATAATAAACAGAAACTTGTGATGAAAGCATTACATGTAATGGCAACATAATATTTGAGACGGAATGACATTTACTTTATGGAATCATGTGTTTCAAGATAATCACCGCATTACAGTACAGTATTGTGTTGCGAATTAAAGTAAAACTATTAACATTATTAATTGTATTTTAAGCGCTTTTTATTTACCTCCTTCATACACTAAAAGAAATATTTTTATTATCAATAATTAATATTAGACTTCTGCGAATTAGTTGCGTACACACCGGTGTTCGGGGTACCGCCAATTTGCGTTCCTGGGATCGAAACCCTGCCGGTTTAGCCGAACAAAAGAAAATTACTTTTTATATGTCTCTGTTTTGGATTTTTGTTGTACCTTTGTTATTTCTGATGTCACAACAGAAGTGATATCAGAAATTGCAAATTATTATTTAATTTTAGTAGAAATTAACTATATTACTTAAGCTTTTTTTCCCAATCTATGTATTAATACTATTTTATACTTACTATTAATTATATGCAGTGAATTCGAACGTAAGGTTTTCGACAAGATAACCATTTGTGTGATAAATAAAATTATGAGAAATTTAAAAAATCAACAGTCTCGGGTGGGTTTGAAGACGGACCGAATGCCAAAAATTATCTACTATATCTTATCGTTGTGACAAAATATTTATACCTGTAAAAGATGATCGTTAAATAATAGTCAACTTTATCGATGCACCGTCTAAACTTCATCCCGTATAATCTTAACAATACAATACAATATTAATACAATCTTAACGATTATTAAATAGAGAAATAAATATCATTGTCCCTATTATTTAAGGTGACTCCATAATCTACAGTTTCGACATTCATTGTTCGAAGATTTTTGTTTACTTTTAATGCATTAGTAGTAAAAAAAGAAAAAAACAAGCAATCATATAAATAATTACGGTATCGTAAACACTACTTTTGTGTAAAGAATAGGTATGTGTTGAGCGACAATTAGTTGCACGCGACGAAGCTTTCTGACACATTATTCCTTGTTAGGGGAAATTTTTATATACATTTTGATACGACTGTGTATTAGATATTATATTTTAATTTAACTTGACACTACTATGATAAGATTTTAAGTCTACGCTATGTAGTTTTACATTTCGTTTAGCAATTAAGAGTTAATAGTTAATCTGTATTTAACAAGATTAATAAATAACATCACATACATTGCTGTGATCTCAAAGTAAGTAGCTAAAGCATGTGTCTTATGGAATCGAAAACAAGGAAGAAGAAGATACCACAAATACTCAAAATCGGGACAATGTAGGAAAAGTAAGTTTCTACATTTTGTGTCACAAATTAAATTTTAATCCAAAAAGCTATTAAAAATTAAAAGAGTAATTGAATTACCTACACGCTCATTAACTTTAGCTTTAATTATCTCAATCAACAAAAAAACTCATAGCCATGTCAATATTGTAGTGGTCCGAGTTCTAAATATTAATATTATATACGTATACAAGTTTTATAGTTATTCTTACCTCATTTCATCAATCCTATATTCTACATAATATCCAATGTAAGTAAAACGAAAATAAGTTCCAAACAAAATAATTTGCTATTAGCCTTCCTACTTGGAATAAAACTCAAGTTTCCTGATTCGGATCCATATTACCCAACCACTTGATTATCATACTCTTCTTTTTTTAGTACTTTAAATAATATCTTCTCGCCATTCCCAAGACTGGGGTAGAGGTCTATATAATTAAGTCCTTTCGACCCACCTTAAACTGTAGACATGTTTTGGGACAACGTGACAGGCGATGAGCCTGTTGTCGTCACATAGTCCAAGCCAACTATATAACTATGTACTAAGTACTAAAACTGTGTAGCTTAATTTATTATTTGTGGAACAAAAAATTAAAAATAGGTGGAGATATAAATAGTAATATTGAGTAAGTATTATTTTATGCAATGACACGATTTAAATATAGATACACTACAGAAAATATACGATTATATTTTCTACAGTTTCAAAACTGTCACAAAATAGTCATCGTGTAACATTTCGTGCTACGAACATTTCTGTGGCCTAAAATAAACGAAAACCTAACCGTCTGTCTGTCCACGCGGGTCAAAACTACACGTTTACCATTCAACGTACGCGGGCGTGTTCACCTGAAAATTGGATTTGACTTAAAACAAATATAGTTGGATCACGAAGAAACTTTGCATTTCATGATGTGTTACATAGAGTTCAGGAATATTGAATTTAATTAGTCTCTCTCAAGTTACTACTCACGTTGCATTATGTAGGTTTATGAAAGAATATAAATAACGAAATTATGGCGAAAACTTTCATGGATATTGAAGAAATTGACAACTAATAAACACAAAAAATTAATAGATAGTAGGTAATAGTTCCTTAGAATGGACTACAGTGAATCCAATCCTTTAAAATCCGAATCTTGTGAAATGGTAATCGAAACATCATAAAATACGTAAGGACTTACTGATGTGTTCACATGACTCTCTTGTCTGTGCGAATTTTAAATAAAATAATGTTAATTTTGATATTTAGTTTTCAAATAATGCGCACCGGAAATGTACTCGCGGTATACGATATAAATCATCATTTACATCATCAACAGCCTTTAAAAGTCCACTTCAGGATACAGACCTGTCCCGTAAGGGAGAGTTAAAATAAGATTCACTGACAGACATGTTGCACCATTGACGCTGATGTCTTGCTTGCTTTTTGCATTACACTTAAAAGTCCACTGCAGAAAATAGACTTTGCGCGTTCTTATACTATGATAGGCGAATGTAGTTCTCGTGAAATGTCGTACCTTAAACGTTGCTGCCTGCCACCGGTCGTCTAAGCATTTTTCTGTGTTTGTTGGAATAGTTAACCCGGTATACGTCGATAACTATTGTTATTTTTACATAGCGCCTTTACTTTTCTTTGAACGCCCACCAATAGACAGATGCAAATCCTCAGGCCAATATCTCAAAGTGCAATGCCTACTTAATTATAAAAAAACCCTTAAAGAACTGAAAATAATATTAGGACATTTTAAATAAGTTTAATGAAAAAGTACAAGAGACTTTGATGAGTTTTTATTCAAGTTAAAGAGTTAAATTAAAGAATTTTGTCAAAGAGTAATTAAACTTGTCTTTTGACAAAACTTAATACAATTTCACGTTCACTGATATAATAGCATAACGTTCTTTTCAGCGAAATATTAATATTCAGAAAAAGGTCCGACGTTTTTCTACGAAATTCAGTCAATAGTAATTGAGCCCTTCCTATTTTCTTTAATTAAATCGCTTTCAATTTGTAATGGATTCTATTACGGGAAAAAACGGTCTTAAAATGATGGTCGCGAGTAGCTCTTGAAACAAACGGCGTTATCAAATCAGTGCACCCAAGTTAAAGTGCCGGTGAAATAAAAGGGGGCACTTATTGCCTCGCTGAAACCTCCTTCTTCGAACCACCCTACGTACCACAGCCCTCTCTGTGCCCGAATCCTAAACGAAAGACAAATTAAAAATAATACATCGTACAGAAGAAATGTTTTCGAAGTAAAGGAGATTTTCTAATTGAGAAGAAATTGAAGTTCCCGAATGAAAACGTTTATACTAATTTTGTGTCTTTTCTTATAAAAATAATTTCATAGGAAATATTTGTTTACATATGAAATTATTTATGAGAAATAAATTCAGTAATTTTTTTCAAGTAAGGACAAACTTTTGAAATATGTATTACGTAAGTCTTGTGCGACTAGTTTCTATCCACTAATTGGTTTGATAACTATTATTATCGAATTTTCCGTGGCATCTTTTAATTTTCCGTAGCAAAAATGATCCTATATCCGTCCTATATTCTCAAGGTCAGACATAAAAACATAGTTTTAGATCTCCTGCATTTTTTCGAAATAAAAGATATCCTAAATATTAATCTAGCTTATAAATAATACATGTTTATTATATGAGTAGAAGAAAATGAGTATATGTTTCTACTCATTATATAAATAACGAAATTTCACATTTAGAGTATTAATGTGAGTGGGATAGGTTATGATGATAAAATATTTTTTATTACCGCAGCGACGCCAACTCCTTCTAACTAAAAAAAAAAATAACTAATACCCGTGTAGTCTAGTAAATAAATCGTGACGATTCATTGTACCGAGTTCTACTGGTGCTTAAATTACTAGGTTGTCGTGATTTTATAATTTATTATATAATTTATTTTTAAGGATTTTATAATCTATTATATAATTTATTTTTAATTAACTACCCCTTTGATTATGCCACCATTTTCACATTCACTTTCACTTTGATTTTGATTCTTCTTAAATCGTTCATGATACTACTCTTTTAGAGAACCTCAATGATTTAATTCGAGATTCACGATTTGAGGTCAGATTTGAGCATAACTTATCCGTTTAGCAAACAAATATGAATATTTGTTGACTACTACATAATTAACTTTCTGCGAAAGGTTCCGTCCGTTAAAGAAATAAACACAAATCAATAGTAGAAGTCACGATAGCCGAGTGGTTAGGTGGTCGGAATTTCGAGTCAAGGGACCCGAGTTCGATCCCCAGGCAGGCGAATAGGTTTTTCAAAACTTATGTACGAATTACATCGTTGGCTTGGACATAAAGACGGCGACGGGCCCACCACCTATCACGTTGTCCCGAAAATGTCTTCGGTGGAAGGAGGGTCACAGAGATTAAATTGTCTAGACTAGACTCCCCCTGTATTGAGAATTGCGAGAAGTTGGGAAGTGCGTTATTTATTTATTTCATTTTAATAGTAGAAAACATTAGTACAAATAGCATGAAAATTAAGTTGAGGTTTTAACAATCTCAAACACTTTTGAAAGTCAAATTATTGAAATTAAAAGTACAATAGCAGCTCTCCGTATTAAGTAATTTTATCTTAACTCATTCTGCTGAGAAATTTAGCGTAGAAATTATGTCCAAGAATATTTGAGATTAACTATCAAAATTAATTTCAATTTTAAATAATTGTACTGAACTGAAAATAGTAAAATAAACTATTTCTTTTGAATATGTATTATATATGTTTCATTTTTATTGTTCTATTTTATAAACCTAATATAAACTAAAAAAAAAACAATGTGATTCCGCTAATGTCAATTTGCTGTTCCCATAATTGTGTGTTGTTATGATCCGCATTATAAAAAAGAATAAACAATAAATGCATCAGGCAACAACTAATGCTTTGGAATGTAATTAACATGAAAAATATTATTAAAATTTTATAGTTACATTTCATCTTAATAATAAAGATTTGATTGACGTGTCGATGTAACAAAAGTAGCATATAAATATTTTTTTTATAGAAAATGGTGGCAAACGAGCAGGTGGCTCACGTGATGGTAAGTGATTACCGCCGCCCATGAACACCCGCAAAACCAGAGGCATAGCATATGCGTTGCCGCCCTTAGAGTGTCCCCCCCCCAGAATTGGGGGAGGGGGTGTGAGGGCCTCTGGTTATCTGCACTCACCAGAAGAAACGCAGAAATTAGTTAGACTTCGACTTCACGCTGGTATTCTGTGAGGTCGTGGTACTTCCCAGGTCGAGCCGGCCCATTCATGCAACAACAAAAGCTGATGCGTGGCTCTACCACTGTTAAAACAATATAATATAAATCGTAATATTTCTTACATTTGTTTCAAAACCAATCTAGGTTTTTAAACATTTACTATAATCTTTTAATCCTTTCTTTATGTTACCTTATTTTAAGTTGAACATTAATAGAAAACAATGTGCTAACTTCGCTTTGGAAAACTGTATAATTGTAAACAGGCAAAAGCAGAAGTTAAGCAAAATTTCGAAGTCGTATGAATACATCTGACTGAACTGAGGTACAAAACTAACGATTGTTGTACGTTGGTTTCATCAAGGTATTCTAACTTCATGTAACAATGTAGGTTGAGGGTTACCACTAAAACGAACTTCATGTTTATTACACGTCGCAATTACTTTTATATATGGTTAACGTGATGCATCGTTTTATTTATTCTGGAATATTTTTAACACATATTTCTATAAGATAATAACTAAACTAATAAACCAAATATCTCTATATTTCTAATAATAATATAAAGAAATATAGAGATATTTGGTTATTAATAAATTGAAATGAGGTCGAGATACTCATTTTTATAGAATGTACGAGTATTATATTATTAAATTAAAGAGACTTTTTTTTTTAAATTTCAACAATTGATGGGCGAGTTTCGAACTCAAGACCTCTGGCGTACCGAGGCAACGCTCTTACCTCCGAGCCACCGTGTCTTACACGCATCAGTTGAAATTTTAAATCTGTATTCTCTTTTTTTAATTTATTCCCACTTTTGGCATCGGCGCCATCTGTTGTCCCTTTTGCAAGTGAAAATTTGACATTCCAGAATTTTCAGTAAGGAATTATACATAAGATATCACCAACAAATTTTTTTACGCACGAGGTCGCGGGTTCGAATTCCGCCCGTGTCAGTTTAAATTTTAAAAACATTTTATTTTAAATTATATAGTTCAGTATAATAAAAAAATTATAAATTTAAATAATAAAGAAATTACAACAATAAAAAAATGCTTAAAAAAAACGTGTGAGTAAATTGTTCGAAGAAATCAAGAGTGCTTGATTTTATCATCTTCATTTTGATTTTACAAAATTATAAATGCAATGGAAGCTATAGAGCTATGTATGTGTTATAATCATACTCGTATACACGGGAATCTATCCTATCTGGTTACCCCGTCAGACAAGAGCCTCAAAGAATGTTTCTTTCTTTGAATGCCATGTTTTGTTTGTGACAAGTATTTTAATATTCTCTCGTTGATTCCGTAGGAAAGTTGTATGGTTATTGTGCATAAAATAAAAATTCAGTACTTAGAAAAACTTTTATTACTTCGCCAGGCGAACTTGTAAGCTTATCTTACTCAACGATAACTTTAAAAATTAAACTGCAGAAAATAGACTTCATGGCCTCCAGAATAGAATTTCTACAATCGCCATGCTCTACAGCCGATTTGGCGATGTCTGAACTGAACAACTCCCGCCTTATAATGAAATCAAATCAAATTATTAATTCATCCACATTAGAATATACATTCGTTTATCAATAGTCATTTTCTAATCTACCACCGTTTCGTAATGAGGTTTCTCTAACGGAGAAGAAACAGGCGAAAGAGACTCCGTAGGTATCCTTTTCTTTGGACAATCTTTTTTTTTTGACGGGGTAGCCAGAGAGAAGAGATCGCCTAGTGTCACGATACTTTCATACCCCTCTCACTTCTTTCAGAGTCACCATTTTGTAAAAAGTACTGTTTTTGTGTCAGCTCCATGACCCCATAACTGAATAACATATGATACTATGCTATGTAAGTAACTAAAATAAATTAATCTGCTTCTTGTCATTGGTCTATGTATATCTCAAAAGGTACACTGTTAAATAATTGCACTAAATAATTTACCTCCTCAGTGTGGTAAATAGGAGAGAACCCATACATTGTTGTAATGGAAAAACCTATGAATTGCGGCCGAGCTGAGGTTGTACTTTTAGAGAAAAATCTAAGTGAAGCAGTGTATTAAACTGTTTATCAGGATGATGATGTTATTATGAAGCATTAGTATATTACTAAATTTCATTATAACGTTTCAATGGCGGTACTTTTAGCAAATTTATTAAAAAGCTTCGTTTTTTAATCCTTTAAGCTTTAAAGCTAATTGATGTTAAAATCAAGAATTAAAATTCAATTTATACTCCCGGCGGGCGACGATTATTCGATTTATGAACGACGATTACGATATCGAAGAATTTTGTTCCGGTAATATTTATTAGTAGCTTTTAAATCTGTCGTTTTACTTTTATAATTTTTATAACGTATTGGCATTATTGACATTAAAGAAAACCTAGGTTTTTAACAATTTTTTTATTTAAACAAATTTTATTTCTTGCTTCCAAGACGCATTTTAAACCGACTCTTTGTGTTTTATTTTTTTTATTAAAATTACAGTTCAAATACATAACATAATACTAGAATACTGATTATTAAATTTATTTTTTAGTAAATTGCATAAAAGCGAAGACGAAGAGTCTCATATTTCCCCTTTAACTTGTCATCATTCCTTATCTTAAATATTTTTTTTAGCTTAACACGACAGGTAGTATCATATTTTTACGACCGTATTAGTAATGTACTTCATTATATCCAGAGAATTTCTTCATATTTTAAAGAAAGTTACTATTAAAATATATGTTTTATATAATGAGTTTAATACACCCGAAATTTTAGATTTATTGGCGTTATGTCAAAAATATATTTTACTTGAGTATATTTTTAAGGAAGAACTTTTTTATTTACTCAAAGAATATCTTAATTGATAGCTGATGACCAACTTAGTAGTGTCTTCGAAGCACAGGGTCGGGGGTTTGAATTCCGCTAGGGGCAAAGATTTGAGAAATGAATGAAGAAATGTTTGTATTCGAGTCATAGATAATTTAATATTTAATTGTGAAGATAAAAACACTTTTAAAAAATGCACCAGTAATAATTTAATGCAATTTATTCGAACCAGTAGGTTCATTATGCCAATGCAAATCGTACGTAGATTCGATCAATATAAACAGCTCTAATTAGCAACTGCTGCTACTAGCGAACAAATAGTATTGAATACCGAGCAGTCAATTAGAGATACAAACCCAGTGAGTTTTGAGCTTATAACGGCGAATTAACACGTGGCATTCAATAGATGCAAAAATAAATTTAAAACCACGCTTACACATTTTATTGATTGTTATCAAATATCCTCACGCCATTCCCAATACAGGGGTAGACAGAAGTGTAAATTATTAAGTTCTTTCGACCCACCTTCCATCGAAGACATTTGTTTTGGGACAACGCGACAGGCGGTGAACCTATCACCGTTTTTATGTATAGGCCAACATTATAACTAGTGATCGGTGTAAGAAGTATACCATTTATAAGTATACCATTTCATGCAATGAGTGTCGTAAGAAGCGACGATTATGACAAATTGGGTGTGGCCTGTATAAAGCATTGAAATTTTACAGGCTGTTATGTTATTAAGTTAAGTGTGATATATACCTAGACGTGCGTGTATGACGAAGATGATGGATTAATATATAAAATAAATAATATAATAAAATATCTTCACGCAATTCCCAATACAGGGGTAGGCAGAGGTCGAGTCTAGACAATTAAGTCCCTTCGACCCACCTTCCACAGAAGATATTTTCGGAACAACGTTACAGGTGGTGAGCCCGTCGCCGTCTTTATGTCCAAGCCAACGATATTCGTACATAAGTAAAACCCATTGGTACGAGCCTACCAACTGGGGATCGAACTCGGGTCTATTGACTCGAAATTCCGACCACCCAACCACTCGGTCATCGTGACTTTTGATGGATTAAAGAGAAATATTTAAAAAAATTAACAACATAATTGAACGCTGAACCCTCGACCTTTTGCCGTACCTTGTCCAAGGGTTCGAATCCCGCCTTTAAGTATCAAGAAAGTCCAGCATAACTTATTTAAAATCCATAAAAAAATTGCATAACACTTGGCGATTTGTTTTCTCTCGCTATGTTAGGGACTATGCGTGAAGATATTTATTCTATTTATGTTGTATATTCTCCTCACATTTTAACACATCGACATTGAACGCGACGTTGGGGCGTTTTGAAAATTTCATACTCAATAATTCATTGCATCGCTCACTGGCCATGCGACTTCTTTACGATATCGCTCGAGAGCCTTAGCAAGTTATCGTTTCTAAGTCGACTGCGTTTTATGTCGAACGAATCCCTTTATAAAAAACTTACACATGTACTGAAATAGTGAACGTAACTTTGATGTACCTACTCATTTTGTGCCACTTCGTTGATTCGTCGGGATAAAGGCAAATTGGGAATTTAGCTCGGCAAAGTGGAAAAACGAGTAGATTTTTTTTCACAACAAGGACTTTCTTTGAAAAGTAATTCTTAATAAGAGTTCTATTTGCGTAAGTTCTTGAGACGCGTTTAATTATGTCTGAAGTTGAACGATATTATTTTGTATCGTTCCTCTCTTAATAATTATTAAATTTAAAATTTATATTATGTTACTCAATTTTATTGATTTTTAAAGCATATTTATGCTGAACTTTTATGTGATTAAATTAAAGAGAAAAAATGTTTTTAAAATTCCTACTGACACGGCGGGATTGACACGAATCGGAAAAGGTCGCAGATTCGAATCCAGCCCGTGCTAGTTGAGGTTTTAAAAACTTTTTTTTTCGTTAATTTAATCACATTTATATTATATTAAAAAAAGGCAATAATTATTTTATAATATGAAATTTTTAAGTGATTGATTATATATAATAATTACAATTAACAATCACAGCAGCCCAATTGTGAATAGTTATTAATATACTATCGATATAAGTGGTATTAGTTTTCAAGATACAATATTTCAAAATTTAATCATTAAAATTTTCATCTTTAATATTTATTATTTTATTTATCTTCACGCACAATCCCTGACGGGGTAGCCAGAGAGAACAGATCGCCAAGTGTCACGTCTTCTGGCTTACCCAGGTTTCGCTGCCATATAACAAAGTCGGTACCAACACTGCGTTATGTATTGCAAGGCGTGCACTTTTCACAACGCCTTGCCTTTTGATTAACGCAGTCAGGGCACCATTGACTTTGTTCCCGGCAGCGACACGCCTGTCCACATCTAAATCACACCTTCCATCCCGGCTAAACGCACTCCCCAAGTATACAATTTCATGCACCTGTTCTAGACATTCCTGATTTACCCAAATTTTTATCTTTAATAATTCTTGAATTTTTATCTTTAATATTTAATTTTATCAATTAGCTTATAAACTTGTATGGAGAGAGATACTCTCTTGAGTCTTCTCTCTTGAGATTGTTTGAGACTTGTTGAATATTTTTCTTATATATTATTTGTAGTCTATAATTTTGTTATTAGCATTATTAATTTAATTTAAAAATTAATTGCATAATATCATATATAATATCAATTAACTTGACAAATCGAAATTGCGTATTGATACTATACCATGTGATGAATTTTGTATTTTTGAATTTAAGATTGGTTATTCAATAGTTTTTTCGGTATTTATTTCTTTTTAGTTTTTAGATGAAAGCGATATTAAATCGATTATGATTTCCACTTCTTGCATAACTTCGAAGAAATGAAGTAAGGCATATCTCTTTTTTATATTGAGGACTAAACCCATTTAAAGATAAAAAATGTACATGGTTTTGTCTGCTGTAAGATATTCCTGAGCTTCAATAAAAAAATATTCTCTCGCCATTCCCAATACAGGGGTAGACAGAAGTCTAAACGATTAAGTCGTTTCGACGTACCTCCCACCGAGATATTTTTGGAGCAACGTGACAAGTGATGAGCCCGTCGCCGTCTTAATATCCAAGCCTACGATATATTTGTACATAAGTTTCTTTGCAAAAAAATACCCATTGGCACGAGCCTGTCACCTGGGGATTAAACTCGGGTCTTTTGACTCGAATTTCGACTACCCGGCCACTCGGCTATCGTGACTTTTGAGATTAAATAAATATTTGTTTTTAACTACTAATGCACTGGAAATATGCTTTGGGGAAGAAATATAGGAAATAAGTTAACATTGCCGTGAATGCTATTTTACCAATGTAAACCACCTGCTCTATTTTCACCTTCTCGTTTTAACCTAAAAAAACGTTAAAAAACCCGAAATTTTTTGTGCATCCATTTCTTTTATTATATGACAATATAATATTTAGTATTTATATAAAAAATATGATATAAATATCATATAATTAAAAACGGCTAAACTCAGGTTACAATAACCGGTGTAGGTACCGACTAGTTTCGGACCTTTCGGAGGTTCTTCATCAGGGTGAGTGGAATGAGTTCGCGCTCGCGTCTCGCCTCGCACTAACTTATTTGTCACTAAATACTTTGATTAAAATAGTGTCTCACGTAAGTTTTTATAATTTAATAGAATAGCACCTAGCAAAATTATGTCTAGAATTATTCTAATTATATAATATTGTTTTTTTGTTATTATGAAAGTAAAAATTAAATAAACCATTGTTGAACGTTAATCATTTCATGTTTCGATGCGTTTTAGAGTAACCTTTTCTCTCTTTCTCTCCTGAAAAGTAGATAAAAAGAAAATTTACAAATTTCTTCTAATCCAAAAAAAAATCTAATCCGTTTAGCAAAAGTCTTCTTAATCTTATATACAACTGAGGAAGAATTGCAGAGAATACTGGCAATGGCAATATAATCATCTCGGAAAGTTCGAGACCAAAATTAAGCGGATCGTTGTCTGGTAGCAGCAACTTAGGTGCGGAGTGTCGGGTACTGCGATCGCCGATTCGCGTGGCGATTACGACTTTCTTAGAGAAGAAGGCGGATATAGGCCTTTATATAATTTAACTTTTACAGTACGTTATGTTAATGCGGTGTAATAATCGCGAAATAAATATTTCGCGATTATTACACCATAATTTCACTTCCTTCAGTTTTTTAGGACATAAACTGAGACGAGATCTGAATTAAGATTATAAAATAAATAGTTGATAAACATTATAGAATGTTTTAAAAATATTTTGTAAAATTAAGTAAAGTATGTTGATAATAACAATAAATGTTAAACAAAAAAAAAAAAAATATTTGCAAAATTGTTGGGGAAACGGAAAAGGAAAGACTTTGTAGAATATTTAGCTGGATTGGCTTTTCGAGGGCATCAATTATGAACCATGAAATTGCGCATATACCATAAATAAAAAAAACCCATTTTTAATGCTAGTTTGTAACTGAATATTTTTTGCGGTCAGTTTAAGAACACTCGCTTGTTTGCTACTACTTTATGATGTTTAATTATTTATTCCTATTTTTATACATATTTATAGTTTTACAAAAAATATGTTCACAAAAAATGGGTTCACGATGGCAATTAATGTAACTTCTGATACAAAACACACACACACACATAATAAAATTGATAGAATAATTTGGAAGTCGGTCGACAAAGTAATAAGCAAAAAGAACAACAACAAAGAAGTATGCTCAAAGCTTTTTTCGCATTGACGTAACTAAAATTATTACTGCAGTATACAACCTTTTTAACAGAGGCCTTTTTACTCACGAATAGCTTAACGAATAGTCAATTCCACTGTCGTAAATCTCCAAAGGGCAGTAACTCAATTTTATTGAGTTCTTAAACTTATTTCAGTGTTTAAAATTTATGTTGTCATTATTACTCGCGGTATGTTATTTTGATGTATTTATCTAGTTTTTATCTTAATTAATATTCAGGACATTTCAAAATTCAAGGTATTTTTGCATAGATACCTTAGGTCACTATGACTTCTCTGTCACATTCCAAAAGTTTTTGTTTTGAAAATTTTTTGAAACATTTCTGGTAACTAGTTTTTAAAAATAAAAAATTAAATAACTTCACGCATTTACTTCTCTTACTCTCTCACGCATTACTATCTTAGGTCACTATGACTTCTCTGTCACATTCCAAAAGTTTATGTTTTGAAAATTTTTTGAAACATTTTCAGGTAACTAGTTTTTAAAAATAAAAAATTAAATAACTTCACGCTTTTACCAATTGAGGGGTAGACAGAGGGTTTTTTTTATAGAAAAGGCCGACAAACGAGCAGGCGGCTCATGTGATGGTAAGTGATTACCGCCGCCCATGAACACCTGCAATACCAGAGGCATAGCAGATGCGTTGCCGGCCTTAGTGTGCCCCCCCCCCCAAATTGGGGGAGGGGGGGTGTGGGCCTCCGGTTACCTGCACTCACCAGACGAAACGTAGAAGTTTGTTAGACTTCTACTTTACGCCGGTTATCTGTGAGGTCGTGGTACTTCCCCGGTCGAGCCGGCCCATTCATGCAACAACAAAAGCTGATGCGTGGCTCTACCACTGTAAGTCTTAGTCTTGTCTAGTCTAGACAATTAAGTCCCTTCGATCCACCTTCCACCCAAGATGTTATCGGGACAACGTGACAGGTGGTAAGCCCGTCGCCGTCTTTATATCCAAGCCAATGATATAATTCGTACATAAGTTTTTTGAATAATCTTAGAGTACGAGCCTGCCACCTGGGGATCGAACTCGGGTCTCTCGACTCGAAATTCCGACCACCCAACCACTCGGCTGTCATGACCATCTACTAGTATATGACATAACTATTATAGAATAGAATAAAATTCTATTCTATTCTACATAACTATTAATATATTATTTATTGGAGACATTTTTTAAGGAAAAGATGTCAACCGAGCAATCAGTTTAACTGATAGTGTTATATAGTAGTAGTTTAGATAACTTTTTTCTACTAACTAGTTCATCTTCATTTACAAAATCTCAACTGTCTGGTATACAATAAAACATTGTGAAATCAGCTAAAACGAGCAGTGTGGGAGAAATCAGTAAAACTTCTATAGTTCCTCTAGTATTGCCGGTACCGGTGTTCCTATTTCTATGCAATGGCGATTAGTTACAATGAGGCGAGTAGACAGGTCTTAAAAAAGTTACTTTTTCCGGATAAATCTTGTTAATTATTGAAAGAGGTTTGAAGTTTGAATTAAATATGAGTCCCTGTTATTTAGTGTATTTCTTTGTAATTTTCATAACATTTTTTATTTTTATTCGTGACGGTGTATCCTGATATGCCACCCCATAATTTAACACCATTAAATAAAATTCCATTACCTAATTAATAGTTTAACAATAGAAATTTACTTTACGATGAATATTATTTATTTATTTTTTATTTATATTGACGGCGACGGGCTCTCCACCTGTCACGTTGTCCCGAAAATATCTTCGGTGGAAGGTGGGTCAAAGGGACTTAATTGTCTAGACTTGACCTCTGTCTACCCCTGTATTGGGAATTGCGTGAAGATATTTTTTTTATTATTTATTTATACTTAATTGTTACACCAAATGGATAACAATGGGCGGACTTAATGCCTTTTGGAATTCTCTGCCAGTCAACCCAGGACGTAGAGAAATATAGAAAATCGGCTTGGTGCATATATGGATACTAAATTTAAGTAATTAAATTTATTTATTTATATATAAATACGACTATATGTACATGGATAAACGAATAGCATACTTACACGCATACATATATAAACATATTCTACATACATAGATATAAATAAATAGCACCTACATACATACCTAAAATAAAATAAATATGATTAATTATTAATATGTTTGTCTGATGATCTTAATATGTGTTCACGTATCATACGTTTGAAAGCAATCTTCAACGTCAACGAAAAATACACCATACTTTAATTTTGATTTTTTTAAATACATTTCAAGTGTCTTACCTACTAAAGGAGATCACGGCGTACGCTTTAAAACAATCGGCTTTTATACAAAAAATAAAAATAAATCAGGTGAAACAATAAATGAAGAAAAACTTACCAAAAAAAAATTCAAAATACTTCAAATGTCTTGAGAATTTACTATTAATACACTAAAATATATAATTTTACTTGAAACTATAGGTAAGTATCACTAAGACATTCAGATGTGACCGCTTTCTGGGTACATGTCAGTACAAAGTAGTTAGAAATATGGTATGATAACTATACAAGAATTAGTTGTAGGATAAAAAAGTATCAGTTTTTTTCAGAAACTTCTTTAAGTCACGCTAAAGATCAATGTTTTGGACAATACAGTAAATTTCTACTGAATATTGGTGCATAAACTAAGATAAACCAAATTAAATTTGTATTTATCTTATAATTTTGCTTGATTTGCGATGTCGTTTTTTTAAATAAATTGTTTTGAATTTGAACTTAACCTGTCTGTAACCTCGACCTTTGTCCCTTCATTGTTATAAAGTACAAGGATCTATTTTATTATATAAAATATGTTATTTTAGGCTCTTTGAAAACTAGTCTTGTTTTAATGAATATTTATTGTATAGACAGCCATTATTCCTACCATATTAAAATGATAAAGATGAACACTTTTGGTTTGAAAAGATCTATTTGTTCGACGAATTATTGTTATATATATTAGAGATATGAAAAGAAAATATTTTCACGCCATTTTCAATACTGGGATAGACGGAGGTCTAGGCACTTAAGTCTTCCAACCACCTTTCCCCGAAGACATTTTCTGGGGACAACGTGACAGGTAGCGAGCCGATAGCCGTCTTTACGACTAAGCCAACGATATACTCGTAAATCGTACAAGCCTACCATCTAGGGATCGAACTGGAATTCCGATTCGCAACCATTAATATTTTGACACCAATGTGACCAATGTGATGTGTTATACTTGTTATTTGTATATATTATTTTATTTTATTGATATTTTAAACCTCAATAAATAAACAAATGTAGCTTTGCAATCTACTAGACTATAAAGGCTGAGTAACGTATACACCGGTTTTAATCGTGTCTAAAGCTTTGTCGTTCTGGGTTCAATTCCCAGACAGGTCAATGTACAAATTAAATTTTCTACATTTTCTCGCATTTGGATGTTTGTAGTACTTTCGTTGTTTCTGATTCCATAACACAAGTTTTTTTACCTACTTACTTTGAGATCGTAGTGTGTGTATATATACATATTAATTTAAAAAAAATCGTAATTCGTAATGGAACATAGCTTTAACTAAAAATGTAAACCAAATGATCCATCTATCAACTTTTATTACTTTTTACGTATCTGGCTCGCGACAGATGGCGGGATACATACGAAATCTCAAATGTTTTCAAAAAAATTGGTACAAGTCTAGCTCTTGCAGGTCGAAAGCGGGCCTCATGTCTCGAATTCCATTCACATTAAGTGATCGGATTCGGCAGGCATGACTTTTTGGCTTTTCGATTAAGGGTTAAATAATAAAAAGTTAAATAAGATAAAAATGAGTAACTTATAATTCTGCCTATTCATAGACATATTGAAAATGCAATTTAAAAATCATTATCCTGCCTAAACATTGAATCTTGTTTATATTTGAAATGAGACTGTTGGGATGCATGCTATGCAGAAAATCAAAGCATTCCGCGGTAATTCCGAGACGCGGTTAAAAGCAGAAAATTGTATTGCATAAAACGATAATCGAAATAACTAGTGGGAGATGCCCACAAAACAAAACTAATAAAAGCTATGGTCATTGAATTGTTTATAAAGTAATTGAAGACAAAATGTTACTACACATATGTACATAATAAAGCATGATGGTAATAAATACGTGGTAATTGTCTCATAATAAAGTATAGTATGTTTTTCCTCACATTATACTTCATTTCTACAATTTCAAAGCGACATCTCGCACCATAGATGCTGCTTTACCACAGGTCTGCTGAATTAAGGTCTGGTTTGGTCTAGCAACTGGAGGTCTTAAAATGAGCATTGACAATACGAAGATCTCGATAAGTAATAACAACACTATTGATATTCAAATTAAAAATTAACAATTCATTGTGATATCTTTTTCCAATTATATTTAATTCTGGAGAATATTGCGGTTAAGCAAGCAATTTTTACATCACAAAGATATTTTAGACTTTTTATTTCGGCCCAATTTCGAAACAACAAAAGAAGACCTGCATAAATTTCTATGAACACCAAGAGGCGGTGTTGATAACTGTACCTCTTACGTCGTATCTTACGGAAAAATCCCTCATTTTTCAGAATTTTATTCACTGACACGTATACTGCCATATAAAAAGGAATTCACTGTTCCTAGATAATCATAAATTGTATTTTATACGTTGATGTGAATCTCATTCAGAATTGTTGTTAAATACCCCTTTGGTTTATCTAAATGGTATAATAAAGAATTTAATATATATTTTTCAATATTAAAAAAGAATAAGTATCGAAATAAGGTGTGGCATTGTACAAATATTTTATTTTAATTATTTTACTGCGTGTACATTAAAATAAAAAAATCTTCACGCCATTCTCAACAATGGGGTAGACAGAGGTCTAGAGAATTAAGCCCACCTTCCACCGAAGACTTGTTCTGGGACAACGTGACAGGTGATGAGCCTGTCACCGTGTTAATGTCCAAGCCAACAAAATAAATCGTACATGAAGTTTTTAATTTTTTTTTTATAAAGATCTGAAATATCAAAATATTTTTAATGCATATGGTGCAATAATGTTTCGTAATGGTTAAGATTTGTCATAACATCTTTTTTCAAGAGATGCGGGTCTGAACTCCGAGAAACATTTAAGTGAAATTATCATTAAGAGCACGTCTAGATATTATACATAATCAGGGTATTAGTAGGTTTGAAAACCTTCGTGGACAAGTCCCGAGTTCGATTCCTGGACCGATCAATGTAGAAAAATGCTTTGTTGTTTTTGATTCATAACACAAGTGTTTTAGCTATTTACTTTGGGATCAGGGCAAAGTATGTGATTTTATCCCCATCTATAAGTTATCTATGTATGTATTTAACTGATGTTAGATTATAATTATAGTGTTTGTTATGCATTTTACCGAAACTACAGCATTTCCTTTAGCTTGCATGGACCTTGAAGAATAAATAATGCGAAGTACAGATATCTTAACGCTTCCATGTTTTGTCCAGGAGTGTGGTAACTGGAGGCTAGCGTTCTTTTCCTCTTAATTTATCGCTTTTCTTCCTTTTTCCCAGCTCTTTTCTTCGGTAGCCAATTAGGTTACGATTGCTCACTCGCCACCTGCCTGATAAAAACATGTATTCCTGATACAGTAAGAAAAAAACAAACAACAACAAACATGATTTTGGAGCCCATCATTTTCAACTGATCAATAAAGGATGTGAGTTTCAAATCGGTTATGTGAGTTTTTCATTTGACAAACTGTGTGATAAATGGTTTTCGCCTATTGGTAAGTTGGCTTTTCGGGCATTATACACACACATATTTGGCATGTGGTATAGGCGCAAGAAAACACCACCCTTTTAATTCCCGTTGGTGCCATAAGAATGGACTAAGGCGGAATAACAACCTTGAAATAAGCCAGACTGAGTATCAGCTGACTGGTGACAAGCAGCAGCAAAAAGGTGCATAGTACCTAGTACTGCGATCGTCAATCCGCTTGCCAAGCATTTGGGCGCAGGAGCGAGGGTTCGCCATAATCGCCAATTATGGCAAACCATAATTGGCGTATTATTGACCAAATAATAGGAGGCCTATACAATAGGATTGAGTAACTATGGTAAATGAAGAGTAGAGCAAATTTCAATACTTGAAATTTTCTGTCCCCTTTGCTTTAGTCGTAAGTGACTATTGTAAAATTCTTTTTCTGCTTCTTAATAGTTTATCAAGAGTCAGCTGCTGAACATAAGCCTCCACTAAAATTTAACACATTTTCGGAATAAAAAAAAATAAAATTAAATGTATTACATATATGTAGTGCACTGGACAGTAAGCGAGATGATTTTTCATAATAATTTTATGTGCTGAAAACCATTTGCTATACGGTGAGGGAAACATCTGTGTCTAAGATAAATAATTAAAATTAAAATTATGAGTTTGTTGTTTGAAGTTTGCCCTCAAAGAATATTTAAACAATCAGCCTGTAAAGTTGAGCCACGATAGCCGAGGGGTTGGGTGTTCGGAATTTCGAGTCAAAAGACCCGAGTTCGATCCCCAGGTGGCAGGCTCGTACCAATGGGTTTTTTCAAAAGCTTATGTACATGACATCGATGGCTTGGACATAAAGATGGCGACTGGCTCACCACCTATCATGTTGTCCCGAAAATATCCTCGGTGGAAGGTGGGTCAATGTGGAATTTATCCTGTAAATACAGGCTTCTACTTGTTCAAGTTCCTACCTCAAAACTGTATGGAAAATTTAATGAATTGTTTAATTAAATAGTTAAGATTAACAAACATTTTGATACATATATATGTATCAATATTCAAAAGATTTTCATTGCTCTTATTTTTTATTATTCTCTTCTATATAATTTTATACTACAAGAGTAGTATACGTTCTAATTTAACACAGTACTATACGTTTTAATATATGAAAATAAAACGTTTTTCTTGTAAAAAAATTAGAATATAAGAATTAACATCATATATTATGCGGTTCATAAATATGCAACTGATATATCCGAGAGCAAGTGCGCTTGCAAAAAATCGTATCTTACTACATATTAAAAGAACGCCGAACAGGTCAGCCGTGCAGCGATATTCAAAGAGGCTCCGAGAAAACATTTTTCATCCGTTTTCCCGGAACACCTTCAGCTAAAACTTCATGAATATTTCCACACGGATCAATTATTAAAATGATTTAGTACTCCCTTGTCTGTTAAACGAATGTTTTCTTTGGTTGTGGAAGATTTCCGGCTTGTATTATATTTAATTATGGTTTTTTGGTTACAAAAATGTACACTTGTTTCTTTAATTTGGCAGTGGTTTTATAATGCACCTAGCAGTTTGCGCCTGCGGTTTCGCTCGCATAAACTATAAATGGCAGAAGTCTAATTATCAACTCTTCTCACGGCAATACTCTCGAGAAAAAAATTATTTTGGGTCGAAATTGGATAAAATCAGTACACAGTGAGAAAATGAATAACTATGGTAAATTTTAACTCTATCAGGTGTATTGTTTTAGAGATCTTCCAATTAGTGCAGATAGGCTTAAATATTTATTAATTTATTTATTTGCTTAAATATGTACATATATTGGAAAAAAGAATACAAAGTTCCCATTTGAAGTTCTTAAAATATGTAAACTCCCTAAAAGAGTATATATCAATTGATTGTTGACATATATGTTTATAAAGTATAATATAAATAAGCTAATGAATTGTTTTACTTATTTCATTTTAAATTCATATTAATAAATAAATTATTTTTAATTATATCAAAATTTAATTATATCTATATAGTATAATTAAATTTTGATATATTTAAAGTTTTCAATGCACTATTCGACAAATATTTATATACCATAATAAAATTTTTGTATAAGTAGATTATTTAGTTTCATTTTAATTTTTTTATAGTTATTATTTTTATAGATACTGGTGTATTAGGTGGTAGCATTGTAAATTCTTAATATACAGAGCAACATATCTTATGAAATATGCCACGCTGATGAATTTCTTGTCTTAATACTGCACCAGCCTCATAATATTAACAACTACAGACTAGTTCCGACGTTTAAAACCTATTACAACAACGGATTAATTTCTAACGTATGAAATGATTTATTTATTTTTTATTTTAACTTTAAAAAACATTTATTTAGTTAATTATAAAACTGCGATGTTCGTGTAATTTTTGTACTTTTTATTATAACATGTTTTGTATGTACTGATATCACTACTAACCACACGTGAACGGACTACAAAGAAAGATGTTTTATTGTAACTTTATATTTATAAAATACAAGAAAACTTTTCCGTTATCTAATATTTTTATGGGATGAACACCAATACCATAATTATGATGTAAATTTTTATGCTATATCAATGATGGCTGTGATATCTATATAAATTTATAATAAAAAGAAATAAAATCAGTGAAAAGAAGGCAACAAAAGATTTTAAATTGAAAAAAAATATATTTATTTATTTTAACGTATGAAATGATTTATTTTTTTAATATAATAAGTTTTAGTTTCCGACTAAAATATTATCTATTATTAAAGGTGTTACTTCTTTTTTACAGGTATGTCGTGTCATACTCTTAATAGAAATGGAACAGTTGTATCGGTAAGTTACTTTCTCAGATTTTATTAACTTAAATAGACAAAAATTTGCATATATTTAAATCATATGTTGAGATATTCTTTAATATATTATATATAATAGGCTCCGAATTAGTCTTAGCCGTATTCATTACGTGAAAACATAACCTTTGGGTGTAAGTAATTCTGTGTAATTGCTTGTTCATAAATCCCAATACTATAAAAAAGACCATGTGAGCGAATTTCTCGGAGAGGGGAGGTCTAAAAGTAATCGGATACATAGATGTGCATGTATGAAGAAAATGGTGAACCTGAAAGAAGCGAAAGAGCCATGTAAGAATCGTAACTCTGGCAACCCCATCACAGACTGTGCCTGAAGATAGATGATGTAGATAATTTCATGTTGCTCAGGCTATTTTATTTTTAATCATAATTTTGTACACTACAATATTACATATTTACATTGTTACCTAGTTATATACTTTGGGCAGATTTTTGTCATATATCTTGATAGATGTAGTTTCCAAGGAAGTCTGTTTAACACAGAATAAAAAAAACATAATTAATAAAATATCACCACTATCTACACCAATAGTATGTGCAATACCACTTTTATATGTTTTATATGTTATCAGGTGATAGCCGTGAAGCTGTCTCAAATTACGTAATGAAGTACTCATTAAATAAACTTGCTATAGAGTACAGTATTTATCATCGAAGTATAAAACGATTTATAGAAAAGACATTGCTTTATCTTTTCTGGCAGGCAAGTTTATATTAAAAATATTGTGGTTTAAATAGTGTGTTTTAATTTTCAGTTCACATTTTTATTTATTTACGGTTAAAAAAAGCAAGGTCACTAGCCTTCGAAGCTAATGGTTGCGGGCTCTAATCCCGATATGGCAAGCATTTGTGTGATGAATATGAACATTTATTTATGTATACATATTATATATGTTATATTACTAAATCAAAGAAAACTTATGTACAAAAATATAACCGTAATGGTATGAACCAAGAACATTTAAAGCGCTTTCACTGATCGTCATGGAATTAAAAAAGAACGCTTCATACACAAGATTTCGGATATACAATTTGTGACACAAAGAAATAATAGATTTACAGTTTATCGCTGTGTACATGGATAGAGAAACGCGGATCATGTTGCAGTGCATTTTGCTTGCAAATTGCTTGTCGCAGGTAAAACGAATATCGAGTTACGTGCAGTGCCGCAGCGATGGTATTAGCATATCGATGGACTACAAAATACAACTCGGATATCAGGCAACAGTACTAACTTCGACTACAAAAGGATTTTTTTTAGTTAAGGCATGTAGATACAGTAAACATAAATGCGCTTAATAATGATACTGAATGAAAATAAAATATTTGAACAAAAAAAAACATATCGAGATATTTATGCAGATATTTTAAACGCAAATAAATTAACATGGCATAGTACTTAACTTTATTAAGTACTTAACTTTATTAACTAAGAAACTACCGAACATTATGGTAAAATATATACTCCCATCGATTGATAAACGATACGACACGGTCAAGATACTCGGGGTACAAATGTAAATATGTCGTAATACACAATGCAGCAAGTAGTAGTTATTAGGAAGGTTGCTAACACCACTCCAGACCAGATTTCTTGGTGTTTTTCTAGATAATAGAAACTGCAACGACGATATCCACAGCAGAACTAGAATAACCGATGTAGCTGTAATAATACAGATATAACTTATGGAACTGACAAAGTTGTTGAAGAAGTGAGTCGCGATTGGCATCTGTGTATAGCTTGGAATCATTATGTAAGATAATTCCTCTTTAAATTGAAGTAACTACCTGCAGAGTTATAGGAATCTGATGGGAAGAAGAAAATACTTTTATCTTTGGACCGTTTTCTTTGGCATTAGGGGATAATATTTAATAAAAATTAAATATCTATGTCTCTCATATATTAATGTAGAATATTAGACAAACCGAAATGTTGAAAATGAACAGTGTTAAGAAACATTAAAGATTATTTTTTTTCTTTTAATCCTAAGTACAATTTTTGCTGGAAAAATAGAAATAAATAAAATAAAATATCTTCACGCAATTCCCAATACTGGGGTAGACAGAGGTCAAGTCTAGACAATTAAGTCCAAGGTGACAGGTGGTTAGCCCGTCGCTGCCTTTATGTCCAAGCCAACGATGAAATTCGTACATAAGTTTTTTGAAAAAATCATTGGTACTGACACCTGGGGATCGAACTCGGGTCTCTCGACTCGAAATTCCGACCGCCCAACAACTCGGCTATCGTGACTTTAAAATAACTAATCATTTATTAGACAAAGTGTTGTATTGTTGAATTAAAGGTACGAATCCTATTGAGTTTTTCTGATCCACATGCTCATGATGTTGTGATTAACATACGAGTACTCTACTCGTAATTACCCGTCGCGGTGGATTGACCAATTAATCACGCTTTAAAAGGATGAAATTTTTAGTGTGAAATTGAATAGAAATTTTATTGATAAAATTCGTCTTTAATTTTATTAATCAATCTTCAATCACTCTTTCAATTATGTGAAAATATAATTGAAAGAATGATTGAAGATTGAAATTCGTCTGAAAAGATCCGACTTCGAACCTCAGGAGCACAACCTTATGCACAATTTAAATTTTTACGTTGCCTTAGACATAAACACTGCCTCACCAACTCGCTATTTGTCACGTTGCCCTAAAGTAGAGTCCGTTGAAATCTGGGCCGAAGGGATTACATTATGTAGACATCTGACTACCCCTGTTAGGAAATACGTGAAGAGCAACATATAAACTTAGTTTTTAATCCCTCATAAACTATTAAATCTACTCTAGCTTGTTATCTGCTGTTAGCATACCCACTGACAAAAACAACACATTGCAGCAAACCTCTTCATTTTATAAAGAAATCTTTTGTAGTCGACGCGGTTCTTTTATTCAAAGAGTTCATTATAATCCTTTGTGAAGAGCCCGTGGACACACGTCGTCGGACGTAGACATTTGTCTTCATTTAAATTTTAAAGTGGAAGCATTTTATCGTGGAGCAGCGACGCGTGTATTTACAAAATCTAGGCATTTACCTGGCAACGTATTCAATGCTTGGGGCGATTGTGCCGGCTCCCTCGTCCGTGGCATACGATAAACGATGAAAAGACCTACCGCCGGACACTCTATTCATGTATATCATTGAGTGCCTCGTACGCGGGAGGTAACCGTGTAGAAAACTGGGGAAAATGCTGTTCACGCAGCATCATTTTATATAAATTTAAACATTCAGTTATAGCATCATTTTATAACATTCAGTTATAAAATGATGCTGCGTGATCAGCATTTTCCCCAGTTTTCTATGTATTATAATACACAGTGTTTCTGTGTAGTATAATACACATCTTATCTGTATAATACACAGATAAGAAAAGTGCTAGTAAATATTAATTGTTTCGATTATAACTATTTGGTTACCATGGACAATTTCATTCATCAAACACTGTAAATAGGTAATCAAATAAAATTTGTACTCGTACATATTTAGGTTTAATACACATAAGCGTAATTTGAGTCAATTTAAATTGCGGCTTCCCCATTTGACGATACTATGAAATTATTTTAAAGCTGTTATTTCCGAAATTCATAAATATTGATAGTATAAATATTCGTAGCTTTGATAGTTACCAGTAATAAACCACAATGTAGTTATATTATTCGTGAATAATATAATTGGAATTGTTACTTTATATTGGTGACATTTATTGAAATTTCATAACTTGGTAAAAACAAGGTTATTTTACTATACTTTTATTATATTACTATTCTTTTTTTAAACTTTAAAATATACTGACATACATATAAAAACATCTACGACTCTCAAATGAGCTTTGGTGGAAAGTAGATCGAAAGGACTTCATTGTCTAGTCTAGAGATTGGTAAACAATGTAAAGATATAAATAATTGCAATATTTTGCCTCCCTTCCCCTTGCCCACCTGCTCGTTTGCCTCCCTTCTCTAAAAAAATAAATAAATAATTATATAAAGTGAATTTTGTACAAGCGTTCAACAATGAATTTTAATGCAATGCAATTTCACCAAGTGGCAACAATCTCAAGTATAAATTATATAAATGTTTGAAATGTTCAGTAAATTTTGACAAAAATGAATTTTAATAAAACATTTACTAATTGTAATATACTACTATACTGAAAACGAATACATAGATGATAAACTCAATTAAACAAACCTAATTAAAGTTCAATCCCCAGGTGGCAGGCTCGTACCAATGGGTGTTTCAAAAACTTATGCACGAATTATATCGTTGGCTTGGACATAAAGACGGCGACGGGCTCACCACCTGTCACGTTGTCCCGAAAATATCTTCGGTGGAAGGTGGGTCGAAGGGACTTAATTGTCTGGACTAGACCTCTGTCTATCAAACATTCAATTACTAAACATACCACAAACTTCAATTACACAATATTTAAATAATATAAATATTGTACAAATATGTCTAAAAATAGTATTAAAATATGGTCTTTATATAGTTCATTGTTTTAATTAATATTAATTTTATAATAATTTTCAAATAAATAATTTAACCTTCTCTTGTAAGTTGCAGTATCCCGACGGGGTATTACAAGAACTACTACTATTATATTTAAAACCATAATTGTTATGTGATATGCAATAAAAATATTTGATTTAATTTGATTTGATTTAACTCATGCAGTAGTTTAAATTGATTTATTTAAATAGATATAAGGTTCGTAAAATTATATTTTATATAAATTATCGCATCATAAACCCCTCGTAACGTGATGTTGTAAATATTTCCATCATACAAAAAAATATATATGTATGTAGCAACATAAATTATAATTTTTCCTTACTTTTAAAGAATCTAATGTTTATCAGTAGGCCGTTGAGAGATTGCTACCGTAGAGAAAAAAGACGTAATAAATCTCAGTAAGTCTTTTTATTATTATTTCCGTTTCCGTTTTTCAACGATTCTATGAGGCCAGCAGTACCCTTCTGTATTACCCCTTTTGAAATAATTTTCTTACGTATATTCACAAGAGTTTACTTGATTGTCCGCAGTCCCTCGTCCATGGAGTGCGATAAAACATTGAAAAGATGAAATATAGGAGGACGGACAGCGGTCTGGCGGTCAATATAACTAGACAAGAGAACCATAGCAGGCCTTTTGTATCATTTTCCCTCATATTTATTTGCCTGTTTAAGATAAAGAAGTTCCTTCATTGTCTTAAAAAAACATCCGAGAGTTTGCATTAGAGAAATATATGAAACTTTTATTACCTTCTTTTTACTAATTTTATTTGTTTTTATTAATTTATATTATAAATTTATAAAGATATTACAGCCATCATTAATATAGCATAAATATTTACGTTACAATTATGGTATTTTTGTTCATTCCATAAAAATATTAGATAGCGAAAAACGATTCTTGTATTTTATAAATATAAAGTTACAATAAAACATCTTTCTTTGTATTCCGTTCACGTGTGGCTAGTAGTGATATCAGTACATACAAAACATGTTACAATAAAAAGTTCGAAAATTACACGAAACTACTCATTGCAGTTTTATAATTAACACCCCAAAATTTCCATAGCGATTATATCACTATATACAAAATGGCGCCAATGTATTTGTTTATAATTAAGTGTAAATAAAATATGAAAAAGAATTAATTTTTTATATAAAAAAAGAATTAACTTATTCCCCGCTCGATTGCATCGGGAAGTTAACATTCAGTTGTTTACATAACTTTGAAATTTCAAACTGCTACTTGACTTAAATTTATAAGTAACAATTAGTTATAAAAAAATAAAATATCTTCACGCCATTCCCAATACAGGGGTAGACAGAGGTCTAGTCTAGACAATTAAGTCCCTTCGACCCACCTTCCACCGAATATATTTTCGGGATATATTATGCAATAATTAATTTTCAAAATTATAGATAACTTCTAAAAAGAATAAATTTTTTAAATTTAAAAATAAATCAATTTAAACTACTGCATGAGTTAAATCAAATCAAATTAAATCAAATATTTTTATTGCATATCACATAACAATTATGGTTTTAAATATAATAGTAGTAGTTCTTGTAATACCCCGTCGGGATACTACAACTTACAAGACAAGGTTAAATTATTTATTTGAAAATTATTACAAAATTAATATTAATTAAAACAATGAACTATATAAAGACCATATTTTAATACTATTTTTAGACATATTTGTACAATATTTATATTATTATTACAATATTTATATAAAAGTCACAATAGCCGAGTGGTTGGGTGGTCGGAATTTCGAGTCGAGAGACCCGAGTTCGATCCCCAGGTGGCAGGCTCGTACCTATGAGTTTAAAAAAAACTTATGTACGAATTATATCGTTGGCTTGGACATAAAAGCGGCGACGGGCTCACCACCTGTCACGTTGTCCCGAAAATATCTTCGGTGGAAGGTGGGTCGAAGGGACTTAATTGTCTAGACTAGACCTCTGTCTACCCCTGTATTGGGAATTGCGTGAAGATATTTATTTTATTTATTTTTTATTTATATTATTTAAATGTTGTATAATTGAAGTTTGTGGTGTGTTAAGTAATTGAATATGTTATTAAAAAAATATTTTCACGAAATTCCCAATACAGGGGTAGACAGAGGTCTAGTCCAGACAATTAAGTCCCTTCGACCCACCTTCCACCGAAGATATTTTCGGGACAACGTGGCAGGTGGTGAGCCCGTCGCCGTGTTTATGTCCAAACCAACGATTTAATTCATACATAAGTTTTTGAAAAATCCACTGGCACGAGCCTGCCACCTGGGGATCGAACTCGGGTCTCTCGACTCGAACCACTCGGCCGACCACCCAACCACTCGGCTATCGTGACCTATAACAATTAGTAATCGTGTAAAATTTTGACCTAAAAAGACTCAAATGCGACGATTAAATACATAAAAATAGAAAAAGGTCGTTTTAAATAAAAAGAAAAACATACACGTCCACGAAATTGACTTAGACAGGACTCTTTTGTGGTAAGCAAATACGCTTACATCAATTGGGAGCAGACCCAGACTTTTATGAGGCTCATTATTTCAACGAACAAGAGCCCTATTGGGCGGCGTAATATAATATTAACATCAGCAAAAGTAAGAAAAGCTGCGATGTAATTTCTAACGTCATTATCGTAGCATTTGTTTGATTGCTTTCAGATAAACGAGAGAATAAGCCTGAAGCGCTATTCGAGTTGGATTTCTCAGGGGAAACTTACACAAATGTTAACGTTTCCGCGGTTAGGCCGTACCATTGTGATCAGCAAATAAGACTTTTTAGGTTTAAACGTATTAAACACATTTTCTCACGATAGCCGAGTTGTTGGGTGGTCGGAATTTCGAGTCGAGAGACCCGAGTTCGATCCCCAGGTGGCAGTACCAATGAGTTTTTCAAAAACTTATGTACGAATTTCATCGTTGGCTTGGACATAAAGGCGGCGACGGGCTCACCACCTGTCACGTTGTCCCGAAAATATCTTCGGTGGAAGGTGGGTCAAAGGGACTTAATTGTCTAGACTTGACCTCTGTCTACCCCTGTATTGGGAATTGCGTTAAGATATTTTTTTATATATTTATAAACACTTTAATGATTTGATCATATGATTACTCCCTTATGTACGATCATGAAATCTTTGAGAATTGGTGTTATTATTGGGATATATATTTATATAGACCAACCACACAAATGTCTGGTTGAAACACACGGATTATGTAGTAAATAAGATACTAAAAGATATATGCCTACATAATAAATACTTAAAAATAGATACATAAAGAAATTAGACCCAACCAGGCGGATGCCCTCGGCAGAGGAGACCAGATAATCGAGGATCAGGGAAAAAATGAGATAAATCGGCGGATTTTTATTATTATTACTATTATGTCCTCACGTATCACACCAGGTGGAATAGCTAGAAGAAAAGAATCGTCAAGTATCACGATTTTGTCACGATACATTTTTGGCTCCTATCAAATTTATCGTTTTCTTCATACATGTACGTTTATGTATCTGAGTACTCTTGAACCTTCCTTCTTCGAGCAGTCAGCTCATTTGCTTTTCGAAAATTAGTCACGGCCTCTACAAGGTAATAAGTGTATTTTTTACTATATCCTGTCTTTTGACTAACGAAGGAAAGGCATTAGTGACTTTTTCTTCGCCAGTTAATACGTCTGTCCATATAAAGATTACATCTTCCATCCTAGGTAAAAGTGGTCCCTAAGTATACTGCATTGTCAGTGATCTACGAAAGTTTTTTTCAAACATTATTCCCCTAGGTGTATCTTTTTATTATTATTATTTTTATTGTATTTTTTAAGCTTTGATTTGTACATGTTTATATGAGATAAACAATCTAAGGAGATAAATTTCATGAATACAACAACGAATGCTTACAAAATTTTTGTTTAAGCTTATTAAATTTTCATTTATTAAATATTTGATTTAATAAATGTAATAAGTCACTATTGCCGAGTGGTTGGGTGCTCAGAATTTCGGGTCAAGAGACCCGAGTTATAAAACTCCCAAGTGGTAGGCTCGTACCAATGGCTTTTCAAAAACTTATGTACGAATTATATTGTTGGCTTGGACATAAAGGCGGCGACGGGCTCACCACCTGTCACGTTGTCCGAAAGATGGATAGTGGGCCAAAAGAACTTAATTGTCTTTGACCTCTGTCTATCCCAGTATTGGGATTGGTGTGTAATATTTACGTAATAATTATACGTACGTGGACGATAAACATGGAAAATGCAGCAAAGTACTTGTACGTTGGTGCATAAGTTTTTGCTGCATATCCCTATACTCTGGAATTTTTCGTTCATTGTATAAGGATTCACTTTTACTAAGGTTCGGTAATCTCCTATAACGCGTTGCTCTTTCCACATCTCACCTTAAGATTGAACGTTATAACCTTATTAGTCTCAAGGGAAATCAACTGTTTCGATACGATTTGTGTGTTGTTTTATTTTATGCTATAATATTTTTTTGTATTTACTATTTTTTTTTTTATATCAGATAGCAAGTTTTCATTTTACGAAATTCATTGCGTTTAATTTGAATATGAAAAAAAATTGTATATGTAGTGTATTATCGCCTTATGGACAGTACTTAGCAATTCTGTAAGGTTATTTTTAAAGGGTTAGTAAGTTTAACTTATGCTGCTACTTCTGTTTTAAAATCGCGTAAAAGAATTTTAGTAATTGTAAAGCACTCTTAAAATCGAAGATATCAATATTTATGTAATTTATAAATTAAGATGAAATTTAATTAGGCATTTAATAATAATTTGTTAATAATTTGTATCTCAAAGTTGCAACTACTACAGATACTATTTTTTTAATACATCATTAACGAATAGAATAGTTTATGTAGTCTTTGTTATTAATTTTTAAGGTAACTGTTACTATCGTCACACAATTTGTTGCAATCTTGAAATATAATTACAACTTTTACTTATTTTATTAGCAGACTCGCTTAATTTATTAAACGTATGTACATTTATTGGACTTAGGTGAAAAGCTAACAAAATTCAATTAATGAAATATAAAGATGCGTTGTTGATCTCTATCGAATACTATATATTCGTCAATTTGGTATTAAAGTTTGCAAGAATACAATGTACGTGGTATAACTTTATACACATTATAGTACAAGATTAGCTTATTTAAAATAATAAGATTCAGATATATGGTGATTAATATGTGAGTAATAAGTAATAGGCTTGTTATTAGTTAACGAACTTTCTAGCCATCTGATTATCCAATATTATATTAACAATTCCATTCATTTGTTTACTAAGCGGCTGGCAATGGTTGATCGTTAATTAAATTGTCAGATGAAGAAAATTTCCATTGCGAAATAAAGAAATTAAAAAGAAGAACAATTTTTAAAGAGGGGTAACGTAGGAGCATGTTCGACGCGACCCCAATTCACCCTTTACAGGGTTGTCATTCTACAAAGCTACGTATATATATCAAATACATACATAATAATAATAAAATATATACATACCAAATGGGCGACCAAGGCGACGCAAACCAGCTCGTTTGAAGCTCGATTGAATGGCACCGAGCAGAGCGGCGATGGGGACGGCCACCCGTCACACTTAGCCTGAAATGGCGGAAGATAGAGCACAGAGTGCAAAATTGCCAATGTTAGAGAAGCCTTAAAAGGTAAGTGGATGAGTTGATTTAGTGCTTCGGGGATTACTATTTGGGCTATTCTTGTTCTTGATCTAAATGGTCCTTAAAGTGGCTGATATTCTTTTGTTTGCAGTACGCACCTTATTACTATTTAAAGTTTTTACTTTGCAGTATTCTTTTCAGAAAAACTATATTGGATAGGGTATCCAGTATAGAGTTAAATTGTTTCCAAATTCATGCAGCACTAATATCTTCACGCACAGTCCCTGTGGGAACTGAACAGAACAGAAGGAACTGATCGCCATGTATCACGATCCTTACCTACCTCTTTCTTTTCTTGGAAATTAACTTTCCATCTATTGATATATTCCGCGAACGGTGAAGAAAACATTCTTCACCATTCGGTCTTCACTCATTCGCTCAACATGCAGAAATCATCGTATTGAAATAAAAGAATATAGAATCAGATAAAACTGAACAACTACGAAGAGCTAGTGAAAATCTGATTACGACAAATTTAAAAAAAAAATTTAAACTAGAATTCGCTAGAAGTAATGGTAAAAGATACTTTCGTAAATTCAACGTTTTTTTGTGCTAGTAGACTATAATTTATTAGAACGTTAACAAAACATTGCCGCGTGTAGTTCTATTGCAATGGAAATCATAGATCGAAACGCTCAATGGATTTGTCCTCCCTGTCTTTAATTTATAACCTCTCCTCACAAGAGGGCGTTGAATAACAGCATTCTATACAATGCTTGTCGTGGAAATTTACATGCCGGAGGGAATTTGCAACGCTTTTCTAAATAACGTTTTTCGTTTCCGATCGTTTCACTTGTATTGATTTCTTTGATGATATTATCAATAGAGAAATTGAATTAAGATATATATCCTATACTGATTGGTTGATATCTGTATATTATATACATAAGTAAAAACTTCTTAAATTTAATTTATTTTCATTTAAGAAATATGCTCTAAAAAAGCTCAGCTCTAAAAAATTATAAAAGTAAAAATAGTCAAGTTCTAAAAGAAATTTACACAAAAGGAACATTGAAGTAACTTACTTCTGGCTAGTAGTTTAAATTTTAGGCAAATTTAAATGAGTTATTCCTTTTCGCAGTGTAGCAATGTACCATAAAATGACTGCTACTCAGATATATTCCTGTTCCTGCCAGTCATCCATCGTGAAGTATAAAGTCGTGGCGTACATTTTTCTGCTTTAACGTATTTCAAATAATTGAAAGATCCTTCTCTATTTCCCAGCAATATACATAAACAGGCTGCAGACATTGCTTTAAAATAAGATAAATGGATAGAGAGCTTTTTGGCATAACCTGACAGTTGATAAGCATTTGTCGATACTGAAGTAGTCAAGTATAAAAAAAGTACCCAAGTATAAAATAGTAAAATTCTTTTTTTTTTGTAGAAAAGGGAGGCAAACGAGCAGGTGGCTCACGTGATGGTAAGTGATTACCGCCGGCCATGAACACCCGCAATACCAGAGGTATAGCAGATTTGTGCCCCCCTTAGAGTTCCCCCCTCAGAATTGGGGGTAGGGGGGGGGGAGCACCGGTTACCTGCACTCACCAGACGAAACACAGAAGTTTGTTAGACTTCTACTTCACGCCGGTATTCTGAGAGGTCGTGGTACTTACCCGGTCGAGCCGGCCCATTCATGCAATAATAAAAGCTGATGCGTGGCTCTACCACTGTCAAATAATATACTCTCTGGCATTAACAGCATTATCAGCTTTTGTAATTCTAACAATACTCGGCCGCTCTATCCTGGTCTTCGACGGTGGAAGTGTAGTTGTATCTGTCGATAGAGTGATATACGAACATACGGCTGATATCAAGCTTTCGAGGTGTATTGAATATGACGACTCCATACCCACTTTGTGCAAGGCGATCATAGCAATCCTATTTTCTTTAACATCCCATTCCATACTGTAATTAGATAATGAACACGAAAAAATGTCTGAAATGGCGCAAAGCCGAATATATATATATATATATATATATATATATATATATAGTGTTAGCTTAAAAATGAGCAGTTGATTATAGTTATCAATTCTAAAACTAAACAAGAAAGATTCCTTTCTTTGAGTGCATGAAATAATATTTAAATAACAACATGCGAAACAAATTATAAAAATTAGTTCCTAAAGTCACAATGTTTTCTCCAAACGACCACTGCGTTCGCGTGCTCACATTAATTTGTGTTGGCGCCTTATCGTGGAGGCTAATGTTCAGTGTAATACCACTTCCGACATGAAAACTGCTCTGAACTCATTGTTCCTTCTCACACAGAACACCTCTTTAAAATATTGTGCAGCTTAATATACTCATCAATAGGAAATAAGTCATTTCCGCGTGGTGAACTTAAATTACATTAATAAATTGTTAAAGTATAATAAGTATAACATATTTTCGAAATTGATTGAAAATTTCGTAAGAGAAAACAGTATTATGTCACTATAAGGTTAAACGACTTCATGAGCTGAGAATGGCTGTTTGTATGCTATTGCAGTGCCATTACAGTCGGTAAACTTTACATGTTTAATAGTGAGTATCATCTTGCCTCTACTACTCATTTCATACCCTTTTAATAGTAATATTATACCTTATAATAGACCATGTGAGCAAATTGCTCGAAGAGGGAAGGGTCAAGAGTACTCGGATAGACGTGACTTAGACGTGCATCTATGAAGAAGAGGATGAATCTGAAAGAAGCGAAACCGGTATGTAAGAATCGTGACACTTGGCTATCTGTTCTCTCTGGTTACCCCATCGGGAATTGTACGTGAAGATAAATAAATAAATAGTATATTAATAGTATTAAAATAGCCTTCAGGTCAAAAATATATACACATATATATCTATATAAAGTGTAGTACTAGTCTTCCGTAAGTAAGAGTTTTTCATGATTGTCACGCTCGGCAAGTATCGCCACGTCACGGGTTGAAAATCTTAGTACTGGTAGTATTAATCGTCATATTAATTGTGTCTTTCTTTCATATCTTATGTAATAAGGCTAGAATAGCAATGCAGTCACCGCCCTATAAAATTTTGTCTGGTTCTTTTTAAGGTAATCACAGGAAGAAAACGAGTGCTATATTTTGACCGTGTCTTGAGGATAGTATATTGTTTATTACGATTACGATACGACTTTCATATGTTATTTTAAATTAACCACTCGCTGTCCTCATGTACAAAGGAAACATAACTTGTACTAATAACATTTGTTAAACGTCATTCTACAAATAAGAGAAGAAAGGGAAAAGTAAGCGAATAAATTTACGTGAAGCATTTTGATGATTCGTGTGGTTTACTTCTTTCACCGAAGACATTATTTGGAACAACGTGGCCTATAGATAACGACATAATTCGTATTTGTTTTGAAGTCGAGTCACCTGACTCGAGTTCCGACCAATCTTTCGGATATTGTGTCTTCAATGTGTGTTTGTTTGTCATAAATGGTGATTAAATAAAAATGGCAATAGCTATTAACAGGTATTGAAGTAACCATCTAAGGTGTACGGTGTCAGTTACCAAGATCACCAATTACGCTTTCTATAGAGGCCAAGGTACTGTGGTGGCCTTTCATTGTTTTTTAAGTAAGAAATTATCGGATAAATTGTTCAGGATATTAGATCATAAAACCCTGTAACAACGAATTCCAACAATTATTACTCTCCAGATTTTTATCCGTAGTTTTGTTACGCGGAAACTTTTTGTCGCAGAGGGAAACAGACAGACAGAGCTACGAGTATATGAAAATTTATAATTTTAGTATGAATATGAATGTCACTATCCAAAAATAAATTTGTTTCAAATACTAGTTTTTTTACATAAAATAAAAGGTATTTTAATAGTTGTTCAAAGTTCCCTTCCCATAGTGTTAGCACATCCTGATATATCACCAATGTGGGACACGAAAGAAAGCAGTTTTTCATTGATTCCGTGCCACATCTGGCGACAAAACGCTTCGGGCTTTCCATTCTGATGACCTGACTTGACATTTTTATTGCTCTCCATATTTCCTACGCGGCCTCTAAGGCATTCGCCATTTATGGAAGGCGACGTGAAATATTGTGAAACTTGAGAAAAGGACAAGACATAATAATATCGCGATATTACCGGTACAATTGGAAGAAGTTTTGAAGGTGTTTCATTATTTCTCTGCGCTTTTATGACTGCTGGTAAAAGCATCGTTGAATCATAATGTTAAATATTTATTTGACCTAATATATTTAAACTTATTTTGTTGCATCCTATTCAGTATAGTTGTATATAAAATTTTTAAAGTATATAGAACATATTGGGCTACTTGTTATTAAATTAAAGATATCTTCACGAATTCTTAAAACAAGGGTAGACAGAGGTCTATACTATTATGTCCTTTCGACCCACCTTCCACCGAAAATTTTTGAGACAACGTGACTGGTGGTGAGCCTGTTGCCGTTTTTATGTCCAAGCCAACGACATAATTCGTACTTAAGTTTTTGAAAAAATCCATTGGTACGATCCTACCGTCTGGGGATCGAACTTGAGTCTCTTGACTCGATTTCCGATCATCCAACCACTAGGCTGTCGTGACAGATTATGGAGAAATAAAAAATCAACTGACATGGGCTCGATTCAAGCCCGCGACCTCAACCGTACCGTGACGATGCTCTCATACCTTCGAGCCACCGTGACCCTTTGTCATCAGTTGAAATTTTAGCATTTACCGACAATTTATGATGATTGTGGTAAGACGAGTATTAAAGATGACGCCTTACACTGCACAAACAATCCCTGAGAGTTTAAGCAGAGAGAGCATATACTGCAAGTATTCAAGGCTATGTTCTAATTAATTATGCTCTACAAACACACTCATTATCGTGTTAGGCATACTCTTGCCTTTCTCTGGCTTTAAGAAACAGATCTTCAACCCACCTGGGATGTTTTTTTATTCATTTTTAATTTTAACTATAACTATTAACATTATTTCCAATAGAATCAAAGAAAACATAAAACTAAAAATATTCTTGAAATACTTACATACGTATCTTCACGAATTTCTTCGCGGAGTAGCCTGAGAGAGCAGATCGCCATGTATCATGATCCTTATAAACTTCTTTCGCTTCTTTCAAATTTATTGTTTTCTTCACGCACGCACGTCTAGATATCCGAGTAATCTTGACCCTCCCAAAGGTGAAGGGAGGCAAACGAGCAGGTGGCTCACGTGATGGTAGGTGATTACCGCCCATGAACATCCGCAATACCAGAGGCATAGCAGATGCGTTGCCGGCCTTTGAGAAAGGTATAGGCTCTTTTCTTGAAGATTTTCTTTTTCTTCTAAATCGTATCGGTCCGGAAAAACCGCTGACGGCAGCACATTCCATAAAGTGCAAGTGCGTCGTAGAAAATTCCGCGAAAAATGCACTGTGGTGGAATGCCAAGCATCAAGATGGTGTTGATGGAATTTTTGACTCAACCGTAAGGTTCGATGGTGAAATTCAGAGGCTGGAGTTAATCCGAATAATTCCTCTGAGCAAACCCCGTAGTAAATCTTGTAAAAAATGCAAAGAGATACAACATCTCTTCGCAATGCCAGGGGATCTAGCCTACCAGATAGAACATGGTCGTCGACGATTCGAGCCGCTCTTCGTTGGATACAGTCAAATGGAAGGAGCTGACACTGGGGTGCCCCCGCCCAGTGATGCGAACAGTACTCTAAATAGTATAGCGTAGTATAAAGTTGCAGGCGGTGGGCCGGCATGAAGTACTATCGTACTCTACTGAGCACGCCAAGCTTCTTAGAGGCCAATTTGGCCTTCCCTTCCAAGTGACCGCGAAATTGAACGTCGCTCGATATGTCGACGCCAAGGATTCCGATACTGGCTGAGGCAACTAGGGGAGTGCTCTTAAAAAGAGGTGACACGACGAAGGGTTTCGTTTCGAAAGTTAGTCTCGGTCTACCGCGACACTCTTTAAAATTAACTTTCGCCCTATATATTTTCTTCACTACTCGGACTTCACTCATTCGCTCAACGTGCCCAAACCATCGAAACATGCTCTTATCAATTTTAGTGATAAGATCTTCTTTCAAACCATATCGGAAGTCTCTTCGTTTCGTTTCAGTCGGCCAAGGTAACGCCGCATATGAAACAAAGCGATCGCAACTCGGTTTATAATCGATATCAATCTATTATTCATCTATTAGTAATAGAGATATTCGATGATAGATCGATCTATATCGCGTACGACTTCTCTAAATGAAGAGATAAACTGCAGTAAGTTGGAAATCAAAGACATGAATACAATAGGTGATAACAAAATAGAACATTTTTAAGAATTTGTAGAATGTAAATGTTAAATGTTTTTTTTGATTATTAATAACAAATATCAAGTTATTGGTTGAATGTAATTAAGAATTTAATATTGACGAACATAAACTTTGTACTGTATAGCCGCAAAGCGAAACTTTTCGCGAACAACTGTCAAACAATGTGACGGTTACTCTAAGAACAAAACAATTTGTCATGATTGATCAAAAGAAGTTGGACAAAACAAAGACGTTGTTTAGAAAGACGTCACTCTTTTTCGGCGTTTGTTAAAGTATACTAGAACAAGTTTTAATTTGTCAGTAACGTGGGCGTTATTTATTGAGTAGGAATGGTAGTATAAATTTATTGAATTTGAACATAAATGTCGTAAATAAGCTTCAGTACTTATGTATATATATACATGTACTGATAGGGAAAATTATCACATACATTGCTCAGAACCGTAAAACGATGAAGAACTTGTGTTATGGAATCGAAAACAACTACAAACAGAACCCAAAAAATGTAAAAAACTTTTTTCTATGCCGACTCATCTGAAAATCGAACCCGTGAACTCAAAGCTGGCGGCACCATGAAAATCAGTGAGTACGTCACTCAGCCACGAAGGTTGTCTACGGACTATCGAGAGTGTATTATATACTTATTTATACAGCAAAAAACTGTTAGAATTAGTGATAAAAATATAAACATGTTATAAAAATGTATCTAGTAATTTGTAAATTTTTGGCAACCAAATATTCTAGTTATGACCATGCCATCGAACTTAAGGTTTGATATCTGCTACCTGCTTTTGAAGTTAAGGGTTGTAGGTTCGAATCTTGACTGAATCAGAGACAGATGAAATGATGATAATTATCTATACACAACATTTTCATGTAATTTTATATTTTATCGTTGGCTTCGACAGTACGACGGCGACAGGTTCACCATCTCTCATGCTATCCGAATTAAGCTACTATGAAATGTGGGCGAAAAGAACTAAATTACCTATACCTCTGACTATACTAGCATTAAGAAATGATAAAAAATGCTAGCGTATTTGTATTTACATTTGTTATGTAAACGTCTTATTTTGCGTTCAAACCCAATTGATTTGTTGCAAATGTTCTTATTTTGTGGCTTTAGTATTTCTCGCAAAGAAACGAAGAAGTTCTTTTATCAAGTAAGTAGATCAGATGCTTACACGATAACACACTTTATAGTAGAATAAAAGTTTATTCGATGTTGGGTAAGAGCCGAGAGATTTCCGACAAAATTTCCCACATACAGCTAACACACGGCGATTGCGGAAATGCTTCAAGATATTTTCCCTTGAGGAATTACTATTGACACTTTTTGTTTTACTTAGTTCATTTAATCATATGAAAAAAAATATACATGAGGTAATGACGGGGCTAAGACTTAAATTTATACGGGCTCTTAGAAAAAAAAAGGATTATTAAAACACTTGAAGAACAAAATGAGGAAATTGTTTTTTCCCCTGCGTTTGTTCAGATATATGAACCTAAATCCAATCTATGTAACTACGTAGGAAATATCCAGCTGAAGGACGAACACAGCAATTTCGCTAATAGGGTTCTCGTTTTGACGAGACCGTACAAAAAGAAAAACCCATGAAGAATCCGACAGCATCTAAAAACTGTATAGTAACGACTTCTAGTAAGGGACGAGAACCAAATAATGTAAATACATTCAAAAAAGAAAGTGATGACTACTTATTTATGTTGAAAGTACAAGCTAATTTTTTTCTTTATTGCAAGGCTTTTAATCGCTAATGCGATTATGGCGCCCCGTAACAAAAGCATTCATTGATTACTTAAATCTAAGAATAACTAATTTAAATAATAATTTTGCTTGGTCTGACTATGGCTGGGGTCTGAAAATTACAATCACCCATCTGAGACATTAAATGTGCAAATGTTACAAGTTCATTTAAATTAAACTAAAACAACGTTTATATATTTTTTTATTAACTCTTGTACACACTAATTATAATTATAATTAAACTATAGTTATTTAATAAAAATATCAATAAATATTTTAAATGGTGATTATTAACCACATCCAACTTTCCATAGTTATTGGCATACATAAGACTTTTGTTCACTTAAATTAGTTAACTTGGAAGAGTTGTGAACATTCAGCTTGACATTCAATGCCGTGTAGCTTTACTGGACCTGGGGTAAATACAAATTTTAATAAAATTGTATAATAACATTGATATGGTATCTTAACCACTTACCACTCTCTAAACAAAAAAAACATATAAAACCATAAACATTAACATTTAACATTATCACATATCAATTATCATAATCACGATGTAAGTTAAAAGTCGTACAAAAAGTTCTAAAATATAATAAAATATTTCAGAATGAAAATTCACGTTGTCCCTCGGGCACTTAACAATAATGAATTGACTGTCACGTTACAAAAATATTTGAGGTATTCGTAATTTGTAAATATGGACTTTCAAATTTCAGACCCACATTCGGCTTTTATTTAATGTATTAAGATATACACGATATGTAGGTAAATAAATTTCGTAAAATTAAATTATTCTGATTTTTTTATGGAATCGAATCGGGCACCGCTAAAATATTCATTACCAAAAAAAATTCAACAGTCCTCTTCAGTAACTACAAAACACTTCCATGCAGTCATAACATTATTTGTGCACACAAAAGTATCTAATAAATATGTATTGACTGTGTCTGTAGCCCGAGCCACAATAAAATAAATAAAATATCTTCATGCTATTCTCAATACAGAGGTAGAAAGAGGTGTTGAAAATTAAGCCAGTGCCAAAATAAATATCTGAATAAATTGCAAATATTTTTTATATTTAAAACAAAGCTTCTCTGAACCCTAAAAAAGAGGTTCGTCTCTCCCTTAAAGTATTGTGAAGCGTGTTGGTAACTGCTGGCAACTCACCCACACCCCACAGCTGCTGCACGTCGTAGTTCTGCGTCAATGACAAAGCCATTGTGATTTTCAAGCCTTTCTTTAGCGCCACATTCTACATGCAGGAACAGAGAGTAGTAAATTTTAACACCGATTTCATAAGGAAAGGACTATAATGAATTCAATATAATCTTTAAAAAAAACTCACAAAATATTAAAGTTTTAACGTATACTGTTTTATTTAATTATTAATCTTATTACCAATAAACCAGACGCCAAGCGTTGAATAAATTAAAAAGCTATGCATTATAATCTTGAAACGATTTCACACAATGTTTTATAATAGTTTTAAAGTATTTTTTTCGGCAATTAATAATCTTATAACAACACGTTAAACGTGAAATGATTCAAAGCAATACAAAAGTAATGATTGCGGGTTCAAATCCCTTTAAGGGCAAACATTTGTGTGATGAATATCTTATCTGATAAGTGTATATAAATACTTATCTACGTAAGTATATTTTTAGTAATTATCTTTGATCTCTTTATTTTTTGTAAATAAGTCAAAAATAAAATCATAAGGCCATCGAAATTATTTATATTAAAATACGGGCAAAAACGCCGGATAATGCTTGTTAAAACATAAATATAATCGAACTAAATAACGAAACTCTATAAACGGGAATATTGTATGAATTAAAGAAATAAGGAAAATAAAAGCGCTCATAAACAGGTCAGTACGTCAGTTTATAAGGTTTTGTAATGTAGTTCTTGTTGCCCTGAACATTAGTCTTCATTTTCTCAGCAGCGAGTATGTTGATGTGCAAAAGAAACTACAATGTACGATGTAATCAAACGTGGATGGTATATAACATGCCGACGAATATTGAAATGGACGAGGCTGCTACGAGTTCATATTACATTCAGTAAAATATAACCCGACGAACGCGGGTGCGTTAGTATTCTTTGACAGGGGTGAGAATGATCTACAATAGTGTTTATTTTCTTGTAATTTCCATGGAAGAGTGATAATAGATATTTCTATAAAGTCGCCCACTTACGATTATGCAAGCATAACTGAAATATAAATGAAGTTGAATATTAAAATATATTTAATAAAATGTATGCACTAGTGAACTAACTCAACGCAATAAACAACGAAAATAGAACAAACGCAAACACAGGTACATATATCCGCCGATTTTTAAATATCCTTAACGAGTTACAGATAATACTAATATTATTACCATTATAATATTGTAATAGGAGTCACGATAGCGGAGTGGTTGGGTGGTCGGAATTTCGAGCCAAGAGAACCGAGTTCGATCCACAAGTGGCAGGCTCGCACCAATGGGTTTTTTTAAAAACTTATGTACGAATTATAACGTTGGCTTGGACATAAAGACGGCGACGGGCTCACCACCTATCACGTTGTCCCGAAAATATCTTTGGTGGAAGGTGGGTCAAAGGGACTTAATTGTCTAGACTAGACCTCTGTTTACCCCTGTATTGGGAATTGCGTGAAGATATTTTCTTTTCTTTAATATTGTAATAGAGCTTCCTCGTAAGTAAATTTTCTTACCAAAAATCAAATAATCTTATCAAATTTATCGTAAGAAAGTACTAAAAACCAATTCTATGAAGAACCTAGTGCTAAACGTAACATCGTGGAACATATTTAGTCTCTAACTAAAAAGGTATAAGAACACAATATACTTTTAGTTGCCTCACAACTATACCGATTTACCGCAATTAATTGTACGTGTACTTTAGAATAAAATAATTTTTTTTATTAGTGCGAACAAAAATGAGCCTCACAATTAATTTATATCAAAAGAGAGTTAAATTCAAGTCCTTTGATATCAGATACACGCTGCGCATACATAACTGTAGGGGACTGAAGTAAAACAGTCAAAATATTCTTTTCTGGAGCAACTCGGTTTTGGGAATAAACAGGGCGATAAATATTCATGAGAGCAGTAAGCCTTCTTGTCATAGGACTTGAAGGTCTGATGGATGGCGTGTCAGACTTTGCTGCATTGCTTTCCTTGTATCAATGAGAATGCTTTAGTAAAAGTAAAAGTTTAAAATATTTCAAATAAGTAAAAATTTTGAAAAACTTGCCATTGATTACCATTTAAGTCCATTTATTATCTGTTAAGTTATATTAAGTTACTAAATAAATAAACATGTATGTAGATAGGTACAACATCACATACTTTGCTCTGATCCCAATGTAAGATGCTGAAGCACTTATGGTATGAGAATCGGAAACAACGAAGGTACCACAAACACCCATACCCGAGAAAATGTAGAAGAAGTGGTTTTTATACATTGACCCGACCGGGAATTAAACCCGTAACCTCGAAATGACTATACTTTGAAAACCGGTGTTTACGCCACTCGTCCACGGAGGTCGTCAAAAATTATCTTTTAGGGTACCATTATTAGTCAAAAAGAAAATATAAAGTATAACCAGTAATGGTAAATTCATTTAATAAATGGAAACAATATTAAAAGATGTCCTAATTTCCTAAAAAGGATTTTTCCGAGTACATAAATCCCTTTTTAAAAGCATTTTCTATTTTCTGATTTCTCTTTTATCGTTAAAAAGCTATTCACGAAATACTCTTCAGTCAACATATTATTTCTGTCACGAAAACCAATATTATTAAAATAATATTTATGGAAATGCGGATGATTAAATTAACTAAGAAATAACTAGGTTCTTGCTAGAACATTGAAACTGTCGTTGAATGTTTTCTTCCAGCTCTGAAGGAACTCACCAATTTCAAACGAGGACTGGAAAAAAACAAACCGCGTACCGAAATTCGAAGAGAAAAAAACTATGAAAATATAAGAAATGCATAGGAAATTCCGGTGCTGAGTATAAATTGATTATAGTTAGTCGCATTTCAATGTTTGATAACAAATCTGTCAAATACCTTTTTTTTCTATTAAAATATAAAAAAAGGTATTGATGATGTTGGATAGAACAATCGGATCGACCCATACGTCCGTAACGCTCTGTAAATGTTAATCTTAAACATAGACCTCTTTCATAAGGATTATTTGCCATAACCACTAAACTTGGTAAGCTGATAATCTCAGAATATTATGACTCCTCGCAGTAAAGGCGCTTCTGCCATTCACCAATCTTTTTAATTTTCATTCGGTATTTTGGAAGATTTTTCCGCCAACTGCCTGTCACCTATATAGCATTTAGGAGCATATATCCTAGAGTCTCCTATTCCGGTAACCTCGGTAAGAAAATTTGTGTATATTTCCACCGTTACACCACACAGGGATATATTGATGTTAAGTTGAATGTTTAACACCTAGCTTCACGCCAAGTGAACCTAGAGAGTAATTGTATGAACACTGTGCATCAATGCCTTTGATTTAAAATAAATATCTTTACGCCATTCCCAATATAGGGGTAGACAGAGGTGTAGACAATAAAGTCCTTTCGATCCACCTTTCACCGAAGATATTTTTTTGGGACAACGTGACAAATGTTGAGCCTGCCGCTGTGTTTATGTCCAAGCCAATGATATAATTCGTACATAAGTTTTTGAAAACCCCATTGGTACGAGCCTGCCACCTGCGGATTGAACTCGGGTCTCTTGACTCGAAATTCCGACTACCCAACCACGCGGCTATCGTTTTCTGTGTTTGAAAAGGATAAGATGTATCACAGTTTTTATGTTATGACACTATAAAGAAATCATAATTGATCGTAATTCATCCCAGATATTGCGCTGTGTTTCCTACAGAAACCTTTCATCTTTCCGGGATGAAATGTACAGCAATTTTGTTATATGGATAATAGTAAACACATTCAATTATTTTTTCAAATAATAAAATAAATAAAATAAATATCTTCACGCAATTCCCAATACAGGGGTAGACAGAGGTCAAGTCTAGACAATTAAGTCCCTTTTCAAATAATAATAGTAATAATTTATTTGAATCGGACAAAAAAGTTATCCATATTGAATAGTTAGTAATCCGGTTAGTAACAAAGGATTGATAGTAATTAACAAAAATAAATCGAAAAATAATAAAAAATTGGTTCTATTTAACTTGACCCTTTGGCTGTATGATATCTCGTATTTAAAGAAGCTCAAGCTATATCTTTAGTAACACTGAACCGATTGCAAAAATAGTTACACCAGTTTTTAAGTTGTAAAATAAGACATTGATCATTGGAGACAGAATAAAAATCCGTTCAATAGTTTAAGCGCCAACCCCGAACATATGTAAATAATTTACAAAAAGACAACGTCCACTTTAACTTGAACTTTTTGCTGTATGATAACTCATACTACAGAAAGCTCAAGCTGTACCTATAGTATACCTATAGTATTAATATAGTATACCTATAGTATTGATTCTTGCCCACACATGTCTTAGCAACCTATTCCACTTAGTTTCTCTCAAATATCTTCAATGTACATACATAACCCCTTTAAAATTTTATAATACGTAAGATATGTAGTATATTTGGAATACTTTTAAAATCACGATCAAGTCACGATAGCCGAGTGGTTGGAGTGGGTGGTCGGAATTTCGAGTCAAGAGATCCGAGTTCGAACCCCAGGTGGCAGGCTCGTACCACTGGGTTTTTCAAAAACTTATGTAATAAATACTAATTATATCGTCGGCTTAGACATAAAGACGAGGACGGGCTCAGCACCTGTCACGTTGTCCCGAAAATATCTTCTTTGGTGGAAGGTGGACCGAAGAGACTTAATTGTCTAGACTAGACCTCTGTCTGCCCCTGTATTGGGAATTGCGAGAAAATATTTATTTATTTTATTTTTTTAAATCACCTGTAAGCAAAAACTAAGGTTCGGTGTTCTGCAATGTTAAACGTACGAGTGTCTTATCTCAAAACCGGATAGTCATTTACAAACCGGTACAAAGATAACGCTTATTTTATTTTAAATGACATGGTGTTCACATAGAAGTTTTATGTTTAAAATTTATTTATAATACTAATTTTATGTTCCTCATTTTTGGCAAAATACCATTAAAGAAAATAATTTATCCCAAATAGAGTTAATTATGATCATTATGTAACACATAACGTTAATTATGTTACGTAAATTATGATTCAATTAAAAGGAACAGCCATTAGACAAACCTCATCCTGAAGTTAGAAGTGGTATATTTCTTAAAAAAAAAATGACTAAAATATTTAGTAAAAATCAAAAGAATATTAAAGGTGCATTACAAATAATTTAAACGATATGTATTACAATAATCAGTATATTTTAAAAACTTCTCTCTTCGTTATTTATTGTTGCAAATTCGCACATATTACGCGGATATATTTCTTCTTAAATTTAGGTACTCGTATTAATCATAAATATGATGTTAAATCTGTCTTTCTTTCTATTAAATTTTATAATTAAAGTTATATTTTGTGGTCTTTATAATTGTTTGAGCCCATCATCTAAAAAAAATCTGAATAATTTTTTTTAAATTGTTAATCTATTGTAAAAAAAATATAGAAAAATAAAATAAGAGGCATATTCACAGAAAATAAAAATACTAAATAATTAATTCTATGCAGTTCAAGGTGGTTCAGGTCTCTTGTGGTCTTAATAAAATAAAACACTCGTTTCTGACAAGCAATTGAATCGTACTCGTCAGTGATAATTGTGAAGCGAGCAATGATGGACTTTGAAAACAAGGTTCTAGTAATTACCGGCGCAAGCGCGGGTATCGGAGCGGATACAGCTATTTTATTCGCTAAACAATCAGCTAATGTTGTTCTTGTGGGAAGAAACGAAACAGCTTTATTAGAAATATCGAAAAAATGCAAAAACTTCAAAGGTATAGAACCGCTAATTATTAAAGCAGAACTGACTAATGACGAAGATGTGAGAAATATCGTTACGAAAACCATTGAAAGATACGGACGTATTGATGTTCTCGTCAATAATGCTGGTGTTGGATTCAGAGGCAGTATCTGTGACGGTGTGGAAATATATGATCGCGCTATGGCAATAAATGTTCGATCAACGTATTTGTTAACAAGTCTTGCAACTCCATTTCTTATGAAATCTAAAGGAAATATTATTAACGTATCAAGTATTGCTGCATTTAAACCAATTAAGGATATAGAGTTTTTGCCATACTGCATGTCGAAAGCCGCGCTTGATCAGTTCACTAGATGTGTTGCTTTGGAACTTGGAAAAGAAGGTGTTCGCGTGAATTCCGTCAATCCAGGTTGTACTAGAACTGGATTTGCAGAGTCAGCTGGATTTTCTAAAGAACAAGTAAACCAGTTATACGAAAGTCGCAATAAGTGTATTCCACTTCGAAAAGTTGCAAATAGTGAAGAAGTTGCTGATCTCATAGTCTTTCTCGCAAGTAACCGTGCCTCAAGTATCACTGGCGCTACATTTGTGATTGATAATGGCGAAGCCTTAATGTGATTTAAAATATATATGTATGTATGTATGTGTGCATATAATATAATACATAGGGGAAATAGATATTTATAATTGGGCGTTATTATATTTTTTGTTTAATGACTAAACTTATTTAATATTTACATACTAACATAAATGAAAACGTAAGTGTAGATGTGTATTGAATGGACTTAATTATCTACTCTTCTTACTACCATAGAACTGGTGAATGGGTGAAGGTAAATATGTAAACGGTTAAAATAAATGTTGTTTATTTAAAACAATGTTTCAATAAAAATACTTCCTTTGAAATTTCTCCAAAATTAAATAATTTACTATTGTTGACCTGTATTTGTTTGATATGTTATTAAGTAAAAATTTTTTATTGATTTATTCAAAAAATACGCTGCTGCTCTTATTATCATGTTATTGCAAGAATCCGAGAAGTACTTTTTTTGAAAATTATTTATAATGTAATATTATGAGTCACCATATAACGATCACTCTGGACGACCGGCGAACACACCGGTTTTAAGTAACCGGTTTCAAGGTGTCGCTATCTTTCGAGGCCTCGGGTTCGATTCCCGGCCAGGTCAACTGAGAAAAACCACTATTTCTAAATTGTCTCGTGTTTGTGGTGCCTCTGTTTTTTCGAATTCATAACACAAGTACTTTAGCTGCTTCCTTTGGGATCTGAGCAATGTGTGTTATGTTGTGCCTGTGTATTGTTTATGTATGTATGTAATAACCATCATCTCGACGGTCTGGAAAAGTTCACTGTAGGATATATGCGTTTCCCGTACGGAAAAATTTGCCATGATCGTCACACATGGCAAGCGAATAAGCGATACCTTTTTTTATAGAAAAGGTAGGCAAACGAGCAGGTGGCTCACGTGATGGTAAGTGATTACCGCCGCCCATGAACACCGGCAACAGCAGAGGCATAGCAGATGCGTTGCCGGCCTTAGAGCGCCGCCCTCCCCAGAAGTGGGGGAGGGGGTATGAGGGCCTCCGGTTACCTGCACTCACCAGACGAAACGCAGAAGTTTGGTAGACTTCTACTTCACGCCGATATTCTGTGAGGTCGTGGTACTTACCCGGTCGAGCTGGCCCATTCGTGCAACAACAAAAGCGCATGCGTGGCTCTACCACTATTATATAGCACCTGACCTGCACCATAGACTCTGCATCTTTTCACTAGTCCGCTTGATTTTGGTTTATTGTATTTCGAGATAGTTATCCAGGCCTTTGTTGTGTAGCCTTTTACATTTATAAGGCTTTTCCACCACACAGTATTTATACATCTAGTATACAGTTTGTACATATACAATGAACGAAGGAACTCCGTGATCCGTTCCTTCTCTGTCTAGTAATCGTCTGTATTGATTCCACAATCTACTGTTTATGTGAGTAAGTAATACTCCAAGAAAAAATTTCTTCACACATTTTCAAAAATTGGGGACAAAGGTCTTGACGATTAAGTCTTTCGACCCATCTTTTACTGAAGCTTAGTAGTGGATCGATGGTGTACACACTCACACATATAAATATGCGCCTGAGGTGCGCGTGGTCTGCTACTGCGATTGCCAATCCGCTTGCCAAGCATGGGAGAGTTCTAACAAGCAGTGGAATTTAACAGGCCGTTCGTGTGAATATATATATATTCTGAAACTATGCAAATTATGATAATTTAATAAAAACTAACCTATATTTCTACTTATATGCAGTAAAAACAATTAATGGGCCTCATTTATTTAGTAATAAATTGCTTCGAATCGAATATTATGGCCAAATTAACAAAATCTTTATAAATTGTGGCCTATGTGTTCAGATGTATAAGCAATGTTACAGAAAAGTTTCATCATAATCCATTCAGTAGTTTTTATGAGAAAGAGTAACAAACACCCATCCACCCTCACACAAGTTCGCGTTTATTTTATTAGTAGTATTAGTGGGAATTGATTACTTGATAATTATAACAATAAAATTATAGCAATATTAATGAAAATGAATAATATTAATAAATCTTTTATAAATTGTAGACTATTTGTTAATCCAGTGAATAAACTATTTCACTGTAAAGTTTCTTAAAATATTTTTCTCATCAAAATTTTTTGCAAGAAAGAGTAACAATCATCCATCCATCCTCATAAACTTCCTATTTTAGTGGGATATAAACATTGGTACATGACAAGCGCAGACACATGTTATGTAGCTTGTGTACTTTGTTTGATTTACAATATAGATACTACTGAACGAACTGTTTTTTCATTTATATTTTTTGGCATTTTATATAAGGGACATGCAGAGGTCTCGATAATATCCTTGGGAACCGCTTTACACCGAAGCTTATTTGATATAACGTGCCAAGTGGTGAGCCGATCGCCGTCATAGTTTTCAAGTCATGGACTTTCACATTTATAATATTAGAAGGATACTTAGAAATCCGAGACTCGCAAATATAAATGTTTGTACATTCATATTTTATCAATGCACAAACCAGCAATCCTTAACTTTGAAGACGGGGTCACTATCAACAGGGTTATCGGATGGTAATGTGTAATTGAGTACGGAGGAGGATCTAGTTTTCTCGCGAGGTGTGCCTCACTTGAGGTCAGATTAAAGAAATTAATTAATAATAATCTTGCGTGCGGGTCACGACGTAGCCGATAGAATTAGGGTGGGAGACGTCGTCGTAGGTACAGCCCGCCGATCGGCGATGCCGACAGTTTGAAAATTTGTTATTGAATTAGTTACGCAATTGTGATTTACATAAAATTCAAAATTGTTAATGCGGAATAATTGGCCAAATTTATTTAAAAGATAAAGAAATAATATATAATTAGGCCGACTATTATCTTGTAGTCATGAACAGTAAAATAGAAAAGTTACAAGTCAGTGTCTATGTTAAGATCAGAGTAATTATTACAATTAAATAACATCAAAGTGTGCTTAGTATAGGAGAATAATAAATAACAAAAATGATTACAGTTCACGCACTTATTGCTTTTTCTTTCATGAATGTACCATTACCAAATAACCTTCAGATACTATGAATGAATCGTAGAAATTTCTCGAACATTTAGAGCAATTCTTGTAACACTTCACGAATTCTCGGCAGTCGTGACCACGACATCATCGGCGATGGACTTCGATAACAAAGTCGTTATAATAACGGGTGCTAGCGCAGGCATTGGTGCGGAAACAGCCATCTTATTTGCGAAAAACTCCGCTAAAGTAGTTCTCGTCGGAAGAAATGAAAGTTCTTTAGAAGATGTCGCAAGAAAGTGTGAAAGCTTTAAAGGTACCAAACCACTGATTGTCAAAGCAGAATTAACTAACGATGAAGATGTGAAAAAAATTGTTCAAAAAACTGTTGAAAATTTTGGACGTATAGACGTCTTGGTGAATAACGCTGGTGTGGGAATTCGGGGCAGTATTCTGGATGGCGTTGAACGATTCGATCTTGCAATGGCTACGAATGTTCGTTCTGCCTATTTACTAACAAGTCTCGCTGCCCCTTTTCTGTTGCAATCAAAGGGAAATATCGTCAATATATCTAGTGTTGCGGCCTTGAAACCAATTAAAGATGTAGATTTTTTACCGTATTGTGTATCAAAAGCCGCACTTGATCAATTCACGAAATGTGTTGCTTTGGAATTAGGACCGGATAGTGTCCGGGTAAACTCAGTAAATCCAGGAGGCACCCGGAATGATTTTGTAAAACATGCAGGATTTAGTAAGGAGCAAGAGAAGCAATGTTTTGAAAATCGCGACAAAATGTATCCACTTCGCAAAATGGCTAAGAGTGAAGAGGTCGCTGACCTAGTTCTTTACCTTGCAAGTGACCGTGCATCTAGCATTACAGGCGCTACTTTTGTGATAGATAACGGTGAAATGTTGATGTGAAGGCAAATGTGCTTATTTGTATTTATTAGTTAACTGCAGTGAATGATAATAAATTATATTTGTCTTATAATGAAAAATTTTTGTTTATATGACTACCTCCGTGGACGAGTAGAGCACATGCCGGTTTTCACGGTGTCGCCACCACTGGGTTTCAGGCTTCGCTTCCTGATCGCGTCAATATAGAAAACACTTATTCTACATTTTCTCGGGTGTGGGTGTTTTTGGTACATTCGTTGTTTCTGGTTTCATAATACAAGTGTTTACTGCTTACTGCTGTGTTAAGCTTCTTACTTTGGAGTGGGAGTGATATATGTGATGTTGTTGCTATCTATGGGTGTATTTATTTTTTAATACTATTTTGTTTAATACATTCTTTTGAGTAAATGCGATTTGTCGCTATTGTACTATACATATATAAAACATATAAACGTATTATATGGTTAACAAAGTTAATAAATGATAAATATTTCTATATACAAATTACGAATATTATTACGAAATTTTTATTTATTGTTAAAGCATATTTATGCTGAACTTTTAAGTGATCAAATTAAAGAGAAAAAATGTTTTCTGACAAAATCCTGCCCGTGTCAGTTGAAGTTTTAAAAACATTTTTTCTCTTTGATTTAATCACATACGAATATTATAACAAAATGACGGATGTCCTAAACGCAGAATTAAGTAAAAAACCGTAACAACTTTAACATTCTCTTTATTTTATTTTGAAAATGTCTAAAATAAATTATCATCAAAGCGACTGCTCCCTTTTAAACCTAGTAGTTGTATTCTCTTTGAGTCATTGCCATCAAATAATATATCATAGTAAGCACTTACAAGCGCAAATAAAAATTGTAAAATCCGAAGCCCTCAAATCCCTGGAGGTTGACGGTTTGCACGTTCTACACACTTCACATACTGCGTAAGCAATAGACGTTTAATAAATTTTATTTAAATATTACAACAAATTTTTGTATACCAATCTTGAGAAATATTACTTTATAAAATAAACTCTATCAAGTGCGCTTTGAACGAAACATTATGAATGTTTGTAATATTTTCATTTTGTGTTTAGTCCATTACATGTATATACTTATATTGCCTACGAAAAAGTAAAGTATTATCATCAATGGCCTAGTTTGACTTGTTTAGACGATTTTTTACAGCCTTAGGATTCGTGAAGCCGATACAAGAATGGGTACATTAAACCTACTAAAATCTTACGGTAAATGGACCATAGAATATCGTAATTTACAGCTCTCTTCGAAGGCAGAAATACAAACTAGTTTTTATGGTGATTTGCGACATTTACTGACAATATTATGTCTCCACTGTCTTTTGTTCTCTGTAAGGTGCTCATATACTACAGTGTAAATATGAAAAGCAGTAAGGCATTGCATCACAGAGTTTTAGAGTAGAATAGAATAGAATAGAACAGAATAGAACAGAATAGAACAGAACAGAACAGAACAGAACAGAATAGAACAGAAAAGAACAGAATAGAACAGAATAGAACAGAATAGAACAGAATAGAATAGAATAGAACAGAATAGAACAGAATAGAATATAATAGAATAGAATAGAATAGAACAGAATAGAATAGAACAGAACAGAACACAACAAAACACAATATAACACAACAGAACAGAACAGAATAGAACAGAAAAGAACGGATCAGAACAGAATATATTATTTATTTGTGAAATTTAGGTGAGGGTTTTACATTTAGGAGCATAGTTTTATATAAATTATCTCTACATTTCATCATTGAAGTGAAAAAGAGATGTTGGAAACCCATTGGGAATCTTCCTCTAAACTTTTTTGTATTCGCAACTGCATTCAGCAAAACTTGAAGTGGTTAACCTGAGCGTCCTCACGTTAACCACTACCACGTTACACACATGCCGAATCCACTGAAGTTGTTGCTGCTTTATTATACCAGTGAGACAAGCCAGCTACTTCACCACAAGGACCACCTATTTTGAGATTCTCTTCTCGCCTTTAGACTAAAAGAAAAAGAAAAAAGATAGAGTTAAGACTTTTCTTAAAACAGCACTTATGTGAAAGGAATTACGACGAAGTTAATGCTTTGCGCATTATGTTCGAGTTACAGTATTTAGACCTGTGTTCGATACCTTTTATTTAAAATCCTTCGTCATCATGCTCTCCGCCGCCATTACATGAAGAAGCCTAAATTAAAGGTTGTCTAAAATACTGATCATATAAAAGAAGTAGTAGTCTCTTCAGATAAAAATGTTTATTTTTACTCATCATGCTCATAGTTAAACCCTTTTCTATTTGTATTCAAGTACAGCACTCTAAAATTATTGTTCAAACAATGATGTTAACACTCAAATAGTGATCTATATTGAATACGCTGCTTGAATAAAGTGCATAGATAGGTAAACCCTTCAAATCGTTTACGAAATTCATCATAATATTTTTAAAGGATTATTTAGTTATTTAATAAATAATATAAATGTTATTCAAGATGTCTGCAAACGTCGAATTCCATATATTTATTTTAAAAACCAAATTTCTTTTTAATTGAATAAATATCCATCCTCGCGGGGGCACGGACAGATAATATAGGGCTCGCAACGGCTAAAACTCCATTGTATTTCTTCGCAACATCTACCTTCTTGGCCTCCAATGATATGACAATGACTTGGCCGAGTAACTCCAATGAACGGGTCAGCCCCATCAGACACCGCTCTGCCTAACATTCCAAGAAAAAAAGAATCCGAAAGGCTTACTCAGGGTACATTACGCTGAACCTAAAGTAGGGTGAACTACATCGTAATACTCCCTTTTTTTCGTGGCCCACCTAAGCAAAATTAGTGGCTCGGTTCCAATTATTTATTCACGATGTGTGTTCAAGTCATATTTAAGGCAAGTTTGGGTTTACGCCGACTCTTTGAATTGTAATTTAAAGCAATCACTCCTAACACAAGAGTTAGTAAACTACTGTTCACGCAATGTATTCGGACGAACGGTTTTGCGATACAGAATGCGGATAATAGAATTTTTATTTTTAAATTTAAAAAAAAAAAAACCTACTGACGCGATAGTAATACGTACGGTAGTAGTGTCTTGTTTATTGGATAAGATAATGATATAAACTGAGACGAATACCAGACTAGACGCTAAGACAGTTTACCTGAAATGTAATACCGTGATTAATGGCTAATTAACAATTCTTTAGTAATTGGATTTTTCTAACCTGTTACCATAAGGACATAGAAACCATAAACTGTTCCGAAAAAGCAAAGCGACATCTTGAATAACATTAATATTATTTATTAATTAACTAAATAATCCTTTATAAATATTATGATGTAATTGGTAAACGTTTTATACTGTTTGCTTCTGATAAATTTATTTCAAATATCCCTTTATGTGAAAATGCAGATTTGAGGTTCGCATTTAGATAAAAATCCATAATAGGCTAAATGGCTATGTTTTTTAATTTCTTTTTTATTCAGAGGCTAACAATTCTCTTGACAGTAATTGTTGCTTTTAGAAATGTTATATTATTTATATTCCTAAATGAGTTTTAAAACCACAATTTGTTTTCTTTGTAAATTTAAACCCTAAAAAGACAAAAGTGAAGTAAATTGAAAAGTGTGAAAAGTAATAAAATTAAAAAAATTCAATAACATATGATCTTTTTATTATAGGTGCTAGATAAACATGTTTACATATTCTATATAGATAACATTTTAACAGAAATGCGTTTTGTATATTTTCAACAGGTAGGTAAATGCAATGTGTAAATCACAAGGAAAATGTACCATAACATAATATGATGAAGTATTGTAATTTAGGTATATGTGAAATGTCATGCAACATTTTGTTCAGACGGCTGCTTTAACGGGCATTTGATGTAAATGTAATAAAGCAAATGGCCCCATCTTTACCGATCGTGTGCCTGTGGTAGCTCTAGACCCCACTGAAAATATTTTCATACTTTATTACATTAGCGAGACTTTGTAGTTTATTCACCCGCACCACAAATTATTTTATCATATGAAGGAATACTCATTAACGGGAATTATATTTGCATAAATATGGCGCTACATGGTGTTAAGTAATTATTTTAATTAAAATGCCTTTTATATATTTTTCGTTTAATCAAGTTATAAATTAATATGGTTAAAAGATTTTATATATAACACGAAAGTACTTGATTTGTTAAACTACTTATTCCATCGATTTTAAAATATGAGAAGTTATAAAAAATACCGTGTTTTTATTTTGGAAATTTTTGTTTTTAATTCAGTCACTAAATAATTTTGAACAATCTTTTATTACTCTCACAAATTTAAACACCTTCGCTATAAAATTAATATTTAAGTTTAACATATGTAAATAATGTGCAAATTATATTTAATATGCAAAAAAATTATGTAAGATTATTTTTTTAATTGCTTGGATTTGTTGAATATTTTTTTACATAAGGCACAGCAATTGACTTATTTAACTTATAATACAAGTAATTCAAAAAGTCGCAAAGACTTCCATTCTATTTCTATATATTAATATCCGAACCGTACTTAAAGACATTTTGGTAAAACCTTCGCTTCCATCAATATATTCTCGAAGTCAATTGCTAATGTCATATGAATAAAATATTAAGTACATTATTGAAGGTCCTCGTCGCACAAAAAAAGGGTTTCATATTAAAAAAGAAAAAACAAAAAGCTTCTTAGTGGGTCGGCGTATTTAACTGCCTGTTGGAAAACAAAACAAAGCAATATAAGAGACTCGCGGTTTTAAGAAGCCTCTTTCGAGGAAAGTTATGGGTACTACTGACCACTTCATTGTGAGTATACTACATATTACGTCGAATATTAGTCGAGTACAAATACGTTAAATGAATTGTTTTCAACTTTGTGATAACTATCAGATAGTTAGACTGACTTTCCCCGGCGTCTTAAGTGAGAAATTCTATAGAGAATATTCTATCTCTTCTCCTCAATCTACTTAAAAATGAAATACTTAGTGGTTTGCATAAATACTAGGAATATTTTTTAGTAGTACTATTATTTTTAAAACAAAACACACAAAACTTGACCTGTTATAGTTCCCTGCTGGATGTATTAAGTTAATAATTATTGTCACACTCAGCAAGCGTATTGGCGATTGCAGTAGCAGATATTTTGAACTTTAGACCTTGCTTCCCGGCCTCTTGCTTTTGCTCCGGCAGATTTCGAAATGATTATCCTGCCGTCCGTCACCTTTTAGGATACTTATGGTGAGAAAGGGGATGGCTCTGTAATAAGTCGATACCACCCAACGGTGAAATGTGGGTTGAAAAGACAAATTCCTGAGCTTAAAGTCCTTTTAACTTCCCCATTAGTGTGAAGTATGTGAACAGTAAATAAAATACTATTACTAATTATTCTTTTTGTGTGTTATTTTATTCGTTTTATAACATTCATAGTTATTATTAAAACGTTTATGTATTTTTATTAGTTTATTTTACGGTGTCATTCGAAACGTTTCTTTTAAATTAATAGTCATAAAACTTGTTCTAAACGAAAAACCTCGACCCAATTTCACATCTATCTAGAATAAGGAAAACAAGTCTGCGCATTGACAATGGTCTTAAAGTACATCCCAGCATTATTACTTGTCAAGACGTAATTTTTTTATTTTATTATATTTTGAAAACTTAAAACATATTTTTTTTTCTTTCTTTAAATATATAACATAAATAAATAAATACAAAGATAAATAGACAAACATAAACTCGACCTTGCAAACATTGTCAACAGATATTTATCACTACAAACTAGACATTACTCAAGGCTATCTTGTTTAAGTAACTTGCAACGTAATATAAACAACTTTACCCATGCCTATTCTTTGCTTTTATGCGATTGACTGTTATAGTCGGGTTAGTAGATATACTTAAAAAATGTCAATTGTATTTATGAAGTGAACAGAATCATAAATCTAAAATAAAAATTATGTAAAATTTATTAATAATTTGGGTGTATTATGAATAAAGGAAGATCACTCTGATGAACTGCACAATATTGCGAAGAGTCGATTGATTCAGGTGTCTCAGGTGGCTCGTTCTTTGTGCTTATTGTTTCTTGTTTGGGGTAGGCCTGGGTCTACTTGTACGTTGTATTAAAGATGTACTGAAACCGAATTGTAAATAAAATTGTGAAATATTGTTTTACTGTTTAATTAACTATATGATATTTAAACAACATAATGCTTGAAGTCGTTTTTGACCACTATTATTCATGATGTATTAAGAGGATATCAATTTCTTGTCTAAACCTAATGCGTACGGGATAGTACCTACGAAATCATATAAGTTTTATCCCTATTATTTCCATAAAAATATTCTTATGCCTTGGACCACTACCGTATGTTATCAACAGAATACATAAATAAATAATAAATAAATATCTTCAAGACATTCCCAATACAGGGGTGTAGACAGATGTCTTAATAGTTAAGTCCTTTTAGTATTATGTAAGCATGTATTATTGTCCACCGAAGACGTTTGTTGTTTCTATTCTATTGTTCTCTTGTAAACTTCTCCTTCTGTCTGTGTTGTGTATGAGGACTTGTGTATAATATATAATTAATTCTTGGACTTGGGTGAGTGGTTATTCCCAAAACCAATAAACACTAACCCCTACACCTACGACATCATAGTAATAATATCGATAATTTGCCAGAATGTAGGCACACAATTAATGTAGGTACTTACTTAGGGTTTTACACTCATCCATTACATTCTACAGAAAGAAAAGTGTGAAAAATATGATTGCTCCGTTGTAAAATAATTTACTGTAAGAAAATTGACAAACAAAATACAAATAAACTATTAAAGATGACAAAATATAAATAAAAATAAATTCATATAATAATTGCATATGTCACAATTTCATACATGTTCTAAATAGAAAATTAAATTGGAAATGAAAAAAATATTCACGTTTAACACACGGTTGAAATATATTTTTAAATAAAAATTCCTATGTTAAATTAGGCAAAATGTAAAAAAAATATAAATCAAAATAAATTATTTAAAATTGACACTATAGCCGAGCGGTTGGGTAATCGGAATTCGAGCCAAGAGACCCTAGGTCGAACCTTAGTTAGAACCATTGGATTTTATTTAATTATGTACGATCGTTGGCTTGAAGATCCTGACAGCAACAGGCTCACCATCTGTCACGTTGTCCCCAAAATATCTTTCGTCTTAACACATACGTCTGAAACATTTTTAAAAGACAATTGTCATGTCAACTGCCTAAACATATAAATGTATGATATAAATACATATAGAACGAGTAAAAAACAATTAAAATTACAAACAAGTCCACATTGTATATGTAAAAATAACAATGATAAAACAATATTCTTTATATTTAATAATTTACAACCGATAAATAAGTAAAAAATAATATGCAAGCAATATCATTTTTATAAAAGATTAAATCAGTCACAAATTATATAAAAACGCCTTAATTAAGTAAAAACAATAATCAAGTAACCAAACAATTAATCTGTTTTGCTAAATAAGTGCAACCAATGTATAAGTACTCGTACATATAATTTATGTGTATACTTCCTATTATTTTTTTTAAACTTGGTCATGTAATGGTAATAACTGAGGATACTTTGAAAATTGTATATAGAGCCAAATGTTAGAATATTGAGTATATTCAATACTACATAATATTAGAACGCATTTTTACTCTTTATATTATGACCCTAAGAAGGGAAGTGGCAGATTCCTACGTCAACCGATGTCGATACTCAGACACACACACACACACACACACACACACACACACACTAAAAATGACGATAGCAAGATTGTGACAATTGCGGAAGTCATGAATATGGCAATTAAATCGAATATTCATGACTTCCGCAATTGTACAGCAATAATGTACAGAGATTTGTTAATTCAAAATAATTTTTATTACAGCTCTAAGTTCCACTTAATTATTTGTTATAGATTAATTACAAAAAATAAATAAATATCTTCACGCAATTCCCAATACAGGGGTAGGCAGAGGTATAGTCTAGACAATAAGGTCCCTTCGACGCACCTTCTACCGAAGATATTTTCGGGACAACGTGACAGGTGGTGAGCCCGTCGCCGTCTTTATGTCCAAGCCACCGATATAAATCGTACTTAAGTTGTTGAAAAAATCATAGGTACGAGCCTGCCACTTTGGGATCGAACTCGGGTCTCTAGAGTCGTAATTCCGACCACCTAACTACTTGGCTATCGTGACTAGATTAATTAGAATTGAATTAAATGCAATTATAATATTTCTCCAGCTCTTATATAGAATTAATGTCTGTGTTACATTGAGGTATGAGAGGTCGATGTAAAAAAAATGTTGAAATCCGCAAGTAAACTGTCAAGCCGCGATCGACAATAATTAGTTGGAGTGTTGAGTGCGGAGGAAGCTTAAGATTGATGGCACGGGCACAAAGGTCTGTCGGTGATAAATTGCCTGATATTAGGTCATGATTTGGGGCGGGTATTTGCCTATCGGCTCCTTTCGTTTTCACTATCAGTCTAGTATTTTTTGTGGGTGGGGTTGACTATGGACTTCAAAGTGAATGCGAAACGTAATCCATCATTAGGGTCAAATAAACCCGGTATTACTTATTCCTTTGGAATTTTACATTGAATTTTCAATAGCGCTTGAATAAGTAATAGCGTTATAAATTATTAACCTTAATTATTTTAACTTCATCAATTCAGAAAGGCTTGTTAACTGTAAGGTAAACAGATATATCAGTTTATATATATTACAGTTTTCCTGATTTCTATAGTCTTAAAATCTGCATGTTAAATATGAATTGATAGAAAATTTTTATCGAGTAACTGATTTAACACAATGACATATTTATTATATCAAGTTTAAGGCACAAAGTCATTGTACTGGAAATTGAATGCATTTTTGTTACTATGCAAATCACTTGCTAGTCAGGGTGTTATCTATTTCCCATTACTTCAATAATTAAATTAGTAACTAAGACATATAAGTAAGAAATAGACGACCCAAAAGCCGAGTTGAGCCTTCGACGCTAAGGATTGAGGATTCGAATCCCACTTGGGGCAAATATATGTGTGATGAATATGAATGCTTATACTTGAGACACGGATGTTTATACGTATCTATAAATATTTATCTAAGTAACATAAATAACAATAAATATCTTCACGTCATTGACATAGGCCTAGATAATTAAGTCCTTTCGACCCACCTTCTATCGAAGACAATTTATCTAAGTAAATATTTAACATGTAAATGTAATTGTACCTTAGCTTAGCTTGCACGTTGGCGATAGGCTCACGATGTCCCAAATAAACTTCAATGAAAATAGAGTCCAAAGGACTTAATTTTGTAGACCTTTGCCTACTTTTAGTGTGGAAAATTGTATGTAGATAAAAAATTAACCAATGCTGGATATGAAAATAAAAACTATCAGTGAATACATATTAACAAACGCTTCATACTTTTTTATCTACTCCTATATCACGTATATTTTCTTCATTTTGTTCTACTATTATTACAGATGCTTAACTCGGCATCTGTTGTTAGCCAGTGCCGCATCTACATGTTCCTATTCCGCCCTGCCACATTGACATGTTTGTTACATCAAATTTAAGGTTCAATGTCAATGAACTGGAAAATGTATCTTTTGGCTCTGTTGTTATGAAAACCACGTGCTAGTTACGGTGCAATACATATAGACTATGATTACATCGATAAATAAAATAGTAACTAGACGTTAGAAGTCTAAAACTCGATACTTGATTTGTTATTGACCCTACATCCGAAGCTAATAAGGCTTGCGGTTTTGAATCCCGCCAAGGACAAATTTTTGTGTGATGAATACCATAACTTTCTCACTAAATTCATGTTTGTTTATATATATATTTAATTTAATTTGTTGAAAAAAGTCACGATAGCCGAGTGGTTGGGTGGTCGGAATTTCGAGTCAATAAACCCGAGTTCGATCCCCAGTTGGTAGGCTCGTCGTACCAATGGGTTTTTCAAAAACTTATGTACGAATATCGTTGGCTTGGACATAAAGACGGCGACGGGCTCACCACCTGTCACGTTGTCCCGAAAATATCTTCGGTGGAACGTGGGTCGAAGGGACTTAATTGTCTAGACTCGACCTCTGTCTACCCCTGTATTGTAATAAAATATCTTCACGCAATTTCCCATACAGGGGGTATTGGGAATTGCGTGAAGATATTTTATTTTATTTTATATTTTTTTTTTATTTGTTGAAAAGGTGGCTAAAATGAATTAATTGTCTAGATCGACTTGTGTGAAAAAAAATGTGGCAATAAGAAATATGAATCCCAAATCAAAGGTTAAAGAAATATTATTTACAAGTGCATAACAATGCAGAACTAACTACAAGAGTAGGTTCTCTGACGGGAAATGACACCAAATGGATATATGTGCTCTGAATTTCCATTACCTTAACACAAGCCAGTGCAAATGGTGTCCGAATTTTCAACGTTGGCTAGTGACACAGTTTGTGTTTCATCAAGCTGGGAAAAGGATCTAAACTTATTCAAAGGTAGTAGTGCCAACTATTCATAAATTCGAGATTATTCTGTTTTGAAAACTATATAAAGAGTTAAAAAATATAGAAGGAGTGTTTTCAATGTAAAAAACAGTCTTTCTCAATTTTCTCGGATCTGGGTGTTTGAGGTTCTTTCGTCGTTTTTGATTCTATAATACAAGTGCTTACTTACTTTGTGATGTGCTAACTACTTCCTTTAGAATCAGAGCGTGTATGTGATGTTTTCCTTATCTATGTATGTATTTATTTCATTATTTAGAGTAACTCGTAATGAAATTAAACTATCTTGTACTATTTACTTCAAAGAAGTAAAGTGAATAGACTGGATATTCATGCCTCTCATAACAATACCATAGAAGTTTCAGTCGTATTACAAAGGAAAAGTTACAAAAGAGGAGTAGGGAATCTTTACAAGTACACATAATACTAAAATTGTTAGTGTTAAAGGTTTTTTCTCTCTATAACCCAACAATTTTAAATACATTATATATTGTTGACCATCGTTCTATGAAATTCCGGTAATTTTTCTTAATTCTGACTAATTGGATTGATGGAACGGCCCTCACAAATCTGTCAAGTGAAGATAATGAACGAGCCGGCAAAATGAACTTTTGTCGGCGAAAGAGAACTACTTTCCGCGAAATGGTTATACTGACATTTATGTTTTGTGAAAGTAAAGGAAGCGAAGCATTTACGTACATTTACATTTATGTCATATACACTGTTACATTGTTCTGATACTTTCTGTTCTGACGAACATCGTTATAAAAGCACGATGTTGTTATTATTGCAATATGTTAGAATATTATGCTACTACTAAAAACGTTCAACAACACTTTAGAGCTAACTAATCATAGAGTGTACACAAATAATACGTTTTAAAGATTGATAAAGTGATGATATCGCTCGGCTATTAGACTAGCACAATGCAATCCCAATCAATTCCTCAAAAACAATCCCTCCCCAATTACAATGATTTGCTCTAATCATACCACCTTATTGAGATACTGTTGATGGTAAATAATTAACATTTGGCATTCATTTCATAGTATTGCATACCGAGGTTACGTCCGGTTAATTCACAGAAGGCTTAGAGCCTCATTTCAGTACAAACTGTGAGGTATAATTAGCACTGGTAAGGTCACGAACGTCTGAAGGATTTCTGTAATCAAGAACAGAATAAAGGTGATAGTACCTCGACGTAATAATTATACCAGTAATCCTAGTCGTAGGTTTAGCATATTATAAGTGATTTTACTAGCCTTTTTCGAAACAATACATTCTATAAAACAATACATTTAATATTTTAGTTGTAAATTATATTAGTATCATTCTTCATTTGTCTATTGCAATTTTTAAAACAAGTCTTATTATTCTTAGGGCTCTTTATTAATACAACACATTAATAAAGACTCTCAAGAATAATAAGACTTGTTTTATACAGATTATTTCGAATGAAAACTATTAAGTAATTAAATCTTAGTCACGACGTAGAGCAAAATGGTTGGGTGATCGGAATTCGAGTCAAGAGACCCGCGTTTATTCCCTAAATAGCAGGCTCGTATCAATGGGTTTTTTCAAAAACGTATGTGCGATTTGTATCGTTGAGTTGGACATAAAGACGGCGACGGGCTCACTACCTGTCACGTTGTCCCAAAATATCTTCGCTTGCAGGTGGGTCGAAAGTATTTAATTATCTAGACCTCTGTCTACCTCTGTATAGGGAATTGCGTGAAAATATGTAAGTCCTTTAAAAAAGACCGGGAATGAAACCTTTTTCCTGGGTTCGAATCTCCGTCAGGTCGGTCGGTTTCTAAAAACTCTGTATGAGTTTCTGATTTTTTTTATGGAGAAGGGAGGCAAACGAGCAGGTGGCTCACGTAATGGTAAGTGATTACCGCCGCCCATGAACATCCAAAATACCAGAGGCATAGCACATGCGTTGCTGGCACTGTGGTGGAATGCCAAGCATCAAGATGGTGTTGCTGGAATTTTTGACTATGCTGTAACGTACGATGGTGAAATTCAGCGGCAGGGATTAATCCGTACAATTCCTCGGAGCACTCCCCGTAGTAAATCTTGTATAAAATGCAAAGAGATGCAACATCTCTTCGCAATGCCAGGAGATCTAGCCTATCAGAGAGAACATGGTCGTCGACGATTTGAGCTGCTCTTCATTGGATACGGTCGACGCCAAGGATTCCGATACTGGCTGAGACAACTAGGGGAGTGCTCTCAAAATTAGGTGACACGATGAAGAGTTTCTTTTAGCAGTCAACGCGCAAACTTGTGTCTTTTTAGGGTTGAACTGGACTAAATTTCGGCCCCAGTCCGAGATTTTGTCTAACAAAATCTCGACGTCAGACACAGGTTTATTCCAGTACTCGACGACGTGTTCCCGATAAAATATTGGGACGGCCGGTGTATAGGGCATCACTAGTGCTGTCGTCTGCATAGCAATGAATGTTACTAGTTTGTAAGAAATCATTGATATGCAGAAGAAACAGGGTTGGCCATAGCACACAGCCTTGTGGGATACCAGCGTTCACAGACTTGGAGTCCGAGCATGCACCGTCAACAATGGCCTTGATGCTCCGATCTGTGAGAAAACTAGTGACATAATTGCAAAATTTCTCGGGAAGCTCAAATGATGGAAGCTTCGAGAGAAGCGCTTTGTGCTACATCCGATCAAAGGCTTTTGCTATATCTAAACTAACTGCCAGCCCTTGCTCTCTACTGCCTCCACCCATCGATGAGTGAGGTACACAAGAAGATCACCAGATAAGCGACCCTGACGGAAGCCGTACTGGCGGTCACTAATCAACTGGTGCTCCTCTAAGTACCTCAAGAGCTGGCAGTTTATAATGGACTCCATTATTTTGGAGAACAAGGAGGTGATGGCGATCGGTCTGTAGTTGGCCGGATCTGAGCAATCACCTTTCTTAGGGAACGGGTGTACCAAAGCTATCTTCCATGTCATCGGGACGACGCCTTGAGATCAGGAGTACTGAAAAAGACGCGTTAGAACCGGTGCCAACTCTGGAGCACACATCCTCAGCACAACAGGAGGGTACCATCGGGCCCACTCGACTTCCGGATTTCTAGGAAGAGGAGGAGTTTGCGCACTGAGCTCTGAAAAAAACTGATGTCCGGCACAGAGCACTCACTGCACTATTATCAAGAGTCTAAGAGCCGAATCTAGTAGATCTGCCTTTTCTTTTGCGTCATGGGCCAGCGAGTTGTCCTGCCTGTGTAGAGATGGTAATGATGGTTGACTGAAATTCCCTTGGACAGCCTTGGCGAGTAACCAGAACGCACGAGTTCCCAAAGGAACACGAACCAGTTTCTCGTCAATTCTCCCAATGTGCTCGGACTTTGCCGCAGTAATAACTCTTTTAAAGGACCTGGCGGCAGAGTGACACGCCTTCTTAAAAACGCTAGTTTTTGAATCCCGAGACGCCGATGCCGATGGGTTAAAACCAGCCGATGGGTTAAAACGCAGGTCCGGTAGCATTGCTGCTTTTGGCGAGATGCCATTCTGCCGGTGCTACCAAACCAAGGCTTAGATCTACCACCGATGGGCACCACAGAGGAAGGAACGAAAAGTTCCATTCCTTGAAGCACCATATCAGCGACTGAATCTGCAACGGCGTCGGGACTATCCAGCGAGAACCAAATCTGCCCCTACGGGTAGGATGTAAAGAAAGATCGCATTCCTTCCCAATCTGGTGACCTGTAGTGCAACACATGGAGGTGGCGTGCATATCGCGACCGCAATGGGTACATGATTGGCATTTTACTTCGAATCAGGCAGTCCGATGAATCCAAGGGGCATCGACGGAGACCACATAGCTGTCCGGATGAGAGGTCAGCAAAAGATCTAGCAGGGAAGGTGTATGAGGCACCCACAGACGCGAGGGTGGTCGTCGCTGTCTATGCGTAGCCAAAGGGTGGAGAGATCTTCTAGGCTGCCGAGGAGTTGAGAACATATGTTCTCTCTGACGTATACACAAATCCCAGCCCGTGGCACATAAGAATGTTCACGCTTGTACCCCGGGTAGGAAAGACACTGGAGAGGATATCTGCGTCTTGGTAAGAAAAAACAAGGCCGGCTTTGCCGTCTCTAGGTGGTAGTAGACGTCATCTAGATTGGAGTGTAGTCTCCTGATATTGCAGAGATCCACATGCAAGGGGTGCCGAAGGTTTTTTGCTACGTTGCCTCAGACAGTGTGGGAATAGAGCGGAACTAGCCTGAGCATCCACACTCAAGCAGCGGTTGGTTGCCCGAGCGCGGGTGCCCAGAGGCGGATTCTCCAATACTCCGGCGTGAAGTAGAAGTTTGTTAAACTTCTACTTCACGCCGGTATTCTGTGAGGTCGTGGTGTTTTCCCGGTCGAGCCGGCCCATTAATGCAACAACAAAAGCTGATGCGTGCTCTACCACTGTTATAAAATAAATAAATATAAATTATAAATATCTTCACGCAATTCCCAATACAGGGGTAGACAGAGGTGTAGTCTAGACAATTAAGTCCGTTCGACCCACCTTCCACAGAAGATATTTTCGGGACAACGTGACAGGTGGTGAGCCCGTCGCCATCTTTATGTCCAAGCCAACGATATAATACATCGTACATAGGTTTTGAAAAAACCTGCCACCAGGGGATCTAACTCGGGTCTCTCGACTCGAATTCCGATCACCCAGCCACTAGGCTATCGTGCCACAGCACAGCTACTGTTAAATTTATAATATAATATAATAGTGGTGGGTAGTTGGCTAAACAACACATATAAATCGTACCGATTATAATTATAATAATAATTTAGTTTTCTGTGTTTTTTATATAATATCCATGTGTAAATCTTATGACTACTACACCTTCATTAAGAATAATATCGTGTGTTTACAATAAGTGAAGTACGATTAGATAAGATTACAGATTCCCCAAAAATGTCAACTGCAGTAATTGAAGCGAAGCAGCCTGTGCCAACGAAAGCTATACGAGGTGCCACGGTTAAAAAATGATTGTGCATGTTTTCAAAAATATTTAAGGTCCTTATTATTTTATGTTGTCGTATTAAAAAATTTAATTTTAAAATTTCGCCTCGAACTCATTCATATTGTTTCTAAACGCCTAATCACTTTAACTATAACTATGTGTAAGTCTGCTGTGCCCTACCTATGTTCTAATCTTTCGGAATTAATTAATCATTGTTTCTCTTAGGGTTATGGTAACCATATTGAATTAAGATCGTTAATAAACAATGTGTTTTCTTTATATTAACCTTTCTTAACACTTACACTTTAACTGTTCCAAATTAACATTCAATTGCACGTAAAACTTCTTAAATCAACAATGTGAATTACGCAATTCCCAATACAGGGGTAGACAGAGGTCTAGTCTAGACAATTAAGTCCCTTTTACCCACCTTCCACCGAAGATATTTTCGGGACAGGTGGTGAGCCCGTCGCCGCCTTTTATGTCCAAGCCAACGATATTAATTCGTACATAAGTTTTTAGAAAAACCCATTGGTACGGCCACTTGAGGATTGAACTCGGGTCTCTTGACTCGAAATTCCAACCACCCAACCACTCGGCTATCGTGACTTACATCAGATTAGAAAGATGAGGTTAAATTCTCTCTGCAACTGTAAGAATTGTGTAGTGTACCTACCTTCACATTTATATATATTTTTTGTTGATACTATAGATTTATTTGATCTACCTTCCTACTTATGTTTACAAATCATAGAATAAGAACTTAACACATTGATCTATGATCGACAGAATTATATGCTTTTTTTTTGTAAATATTATCTAAATTGTTTATGCTATTGTGTAGTGTACCTACCTTCACATTTATATATATTTTTGTTGATACTATAGATTTATTTGATCTACCTTCCTACTTATGTTTACAAATCATAGAATAAGAACTTAACACATTGATCTATGATCGACAGAATTATATGCTTTTTTTTGTAAATATTATCTAAATTGTTTATGCTATTGTGTAGTGTACCTACCTTCACATTTATATATATTTTTGTTGATACTATAGATTTATTTGATCTACCTTCCTACTTATGTTTACAAATCATAGAATAAGAACTTAACACATTGATCTATGATCGACAGAATTATATGCTTTTTTTTGTAAATATTATCTAAATTGTTTATGCTATTGTGTAGTGTACCTACCTTCACATTTATATATATTTTTGTTGATACTATAGATTTATTTGATCTACCTTCCTACTTATGTTTACAAATCATAGAATAAGAACTTAACACATTGATCTATGATCGACAGAATTATATGCTTTTTTTTGTAAATATTATCTAAATTGTTTATGCTATTGTGTAGTGTACCTACCTTCACATTTATATATATTTTTTGTTGATACTATAGATTTATTTGATCTACCTTCCTACTTATGTTTACAAATCATAGAATAAGAACTTAACACATTGATCTATGATTGACAGAATTATATGCTTTTTTTTTGTAAATATTATCTAAATTGTTTATGCTATTGTGTAGTGTATACCTTTAAGTCTAAAATTGTGTAATTTTTAAATTTTTTTAGTTGATCTTGGAATTTTGTCTGTTTTTATATATGTACTTATCATAACACTCGATTGGTGGGTGGACATGATTGTTTGATAGGTTTTTTTTTAAATTTCTGTTTGTATATTTTTTTGTGTATATATGTCGGATAATTTAATATTTTTATAGACTTTTAATTTTTTGCTGTCTCTGTAAACGATCCTTGAATGTCAATGTCAAGTAATGAAAAAAGAAGTTGTCATTAGGAGTTGTTAGATGGAATGATTAACGAAAAGATTTGTTGTGAAGATTAAAAGTTGTTTTTGTGGAAATCCGCTGAGTTTTGCCTGGTTTATGCATTATCCCTACAACTTTATGGGGGCTCGTCCGGGATATACAAAAAATCTCAGGTAAATAGAAGACTAAAGACCTTTTTACTGTAAATTCATATTACGGAAAATGCCGAAGATCCGCCATTAAGAGCTGTTTTACCGAACGAACCAAACCGACCTATCAGACTCGACGACTGTTTTATCGACATTGAAGAATGTTGCCACCGTAGAAAAGAATCAACTAAATGGTAGATTTTTTCAAAATTTTACCACCGTAGAAAAATTGTACTAAAGTGGTAGTTTTTTCAACCAACATTTTCCGAAGGCTGAAAATTGAAGGTTAATGGATCTGTCTAAAGCAACATACTGCACTACGACGAGAAGACGAAATTCGAAGATTTCAAAGAATAATAACTGTACTACTTTCACGATGCTGCCAAAGAAAGATAAAAAGAAAATTGACGATGACGATGAATTTGAACCTGAAGTACAAATATCCTTTAAGGATTTAGAGAAGTCTATGACTTTGTTCACTGGCGATGACTCATACCCGATTGAGACTTTCTTCGATGAATTTGAAGATACTGCGCAAATCATGAATTGGTCCAAATTCGAGAAGCTGATCTACGCAAAGAGACTACTGGATGGAACTGCCAAACTGTTTCTAAGGTCATTTGGAAGAGTTAAGGATTACGCTACTTTAAAGAAGGCACTAAAAGAAGAATTTGGCCCCAAGATAAATAGCGCGATTATTCACAAAAAGCTTACCTCACGTAAAATGAAGAACGATGAAACTTACCAACAATATTTTCTCACTATGAAGGAAATGGCTTTACACGGCAAAGTAGAAGACGCTGCATTGATGGAATATGTTATTGATGGTATTCGTGATTTGGAGACAAACAAAATTATCCTGTATGGCGCTTCAGACCTGAAGCGCCATACAGGATAATTTTGACTTCGAAAGAAGCTTGACACGTATAGTGAATTTAAGAAGATTAAAAGTTGTTTTGTGGAAATCCGCTGAGTTTTGCCTGGTTTATGCATTATCCCTACAACTTTATGGGGGCTCGTCCGGGATATACAAAAAATCTCAGGTAAATAGAAGACTAAAGACCTTTTTACTGTAAATTCATATTACGGAAAATGCCGAAGATCCGCCATTAAGAGCTGTTTTACCGAACGAACCAAACCGACCTATCAGACTCGACGACTGTTTTATCGACATTGAAGAATGTTGCCACCGTAGAAAAGAATCAACTAAATGGTAGATTTTTTCAAAATTTTACCACCGTAGAAAAATTGTACTAAAGTGGTAGTTTTTTCAACCAACATTTTCCGAAGGCTGAAAATTGAAGGTTAATGGATCGGTCTAAAGCAACATACTGCACTACGACGAGAAGACGAAATTCGAAGATTTCAAAGAATAATAACTGTACTACTTTCACGATGCTGCCAAAGAAAGATAAAAAGAAAATTGACGATGACGATGAATTTGAACCTGAAGTACAAATATCCTTTAAGGATTTAGAGAAGTCTATGACTTTGTTCACTGGCGATGACTCATACCCGATTGAGACTTTCTTCGATAAATTTGAAGATACTGCGCAAATCATGAATTGGTCCAAATTCGAGAAGCTGATCTACGCAAAGAGACTACTGGATGGAACTGCCAAACTGTTTCTAAGGTCATTTGGAAGAGTTAAGGATTACGCTACTTTAAAGAAGGCACTAAAAGAAGAATTTTGCCCCAAGATAAATAGCGCGATTATTCACAAAAAGCTTACCTCACGTAAAATGAAGAACGATGAAACTTACCAACAATATTTTCTCACTATGAAGGAAATGGCTTTACACGGCAAAGTAGAAGACGCTGCATTGATGGAATATGTTATTGATGGTATTCGTGATTTGGAGACAAACAAAATTATCCTGTATGGCGCTTCAGGTCTGAAGCGCCATACAGGATAATTTTGACTTCGAAAGAAGCTTGACACGTATAGTGAATTTAGAAGAAAGATGTCAGCGAGGCCTACCCAGTCCGGTCACTCACCTGGAAGTCATCCAGATCGCAAAATAAGTAACATAACAGTAAAGAGATGCTTCAACTGCGGAGACACAGATCATCAAGCACCCAACTGTTCCAAAGGCATTAAATGTTTTAAGTGTAATGAATTTGGCCAAAAATCCACGGAATGTAAAAAATCTAAGACTACATTAAACATTCAAACTAAGAAAGAAGTAGATAAAGTTCCTTACAAAAAGATAAAGATTAATGGACAAGACTTTATAACTCTAATTGATACTGGAAGCGATATGAACTTAATGATAGAATCGGAATTTAAGAAGATTAAAGAAGAAATTGAAGATTATAAGACTGAATCAACATGCATAACCGGTATAGCTGAAAATAAAGTTTACACCCAGGGAACATTTACGGCGAGAGTACAGATTGATGACACTTTTACAGATGTCAAGTTTCATATTGTCAAGGATAATGAGATACCTGTTACGATGATCTTCGGGAGCCCATCCTTAAGGATTTTGAAGTCTGCTTTACTCCCGATGGTATCTTCATGAAAAGATTACCCATTTAACACTTTTGATGGAAGAAAGAGAACAACATGAGTATGATATAGAAGATTCTAAATTTACTGGTAGGGTTCGAAAGATGTGTGAAGAATACAAGTCAGATGAAAAGAAGAAAGATAGCAATGTTGAATTAAAGATAATACTAACTGATGAAAATCCCGTTTATCAAAACCCACGCCGTTTGTCACCTTTAGAAATGTCTGCTGTAAATGATCAGATAGAAGAATGGCTAAAGAAGGACATAATCAAACCAAGCAAATCTGATTTCGCAAGCCCAATAGTTTTAGCCGATAAAAAAGATGGATCTCGAAGAATGTGCATAGATTTTAGAAGGTTAAACAAGAAAGTAATTAAAGAACGTTTTCCCTTACCCATAATTGAGGATCAGATAGACAAACTGAAGGAAGCGAAGTTCTTCACCTCTCTTGATTTAAAGAATGGCTTTTTACATGTAAAAGTAAACGAACTCAGTCAGAAGTATACGTCATTTGTAACGCCTCAAGGACAGTATGAATTTAAAAAAATGCCTTTTGGCTTATGTACAGCCCCGTCCGTTTTTCAGAGATACATTAACGATATTTTTGGCGACTTCTTTATAAATGGCATCCTACTAACTTACTTAGATGACCTAATAATACCATCACAGACAGAAGAAGAAGGAATAAACAGATTAGACAAGATACTTAAAAGGGCTGAAGAATTTGATCTAGAATTTAATTGGAAAAAATGTCATTTTTTAAAAGGGAAAATTCAATATCTTGGATACATTATTTGTGATAACGAAGTTCAACCATCTCCAGACAAGATAAAAGCTGTAGCTAATTTTGCTAAACCGAACAACATTAAAGCGGTTCAGTCATTTCTAGGATTAACCGGCTATTTTAGGAAATTCGTTAAAGATTATGCACTGATCGCGAAGCCCATGACAGATTTATTGAAGAAAGATACTGAGTTTAATTTTAACGAAAATTGTGAGAAGGCATTCACCGAATTAAAACAAATAATATGCAGTTCTCCAATCCTCCGAATATACAATCCTGATTTAGAGACCGAGTTACACACGGACGCCAGCGCAGACGGTTATGGAGCAGTTCTCCTACAAAGAAGCCTTAAAGATAACCAATTTCATCCAATTCATTATATAAGTAAGAAGACTACACCACCTGAAAGAAAATACCACAGTTATCACCTCGAAGTCCTGGCTATTGTCACAGCATTAAAGAAGTTTAGAGTTTATCTCCTAGAAATAAACTTCAAAATAGTTACAGATTGCTGAGCTCTTACGATGACCCTGCAAAAGAAGGACTTACCTCCCAGAGTTGCCCATTGGGCTTTACAATTAGAGCAATTCAACTACAAGATAGAACACAGACCAGGAACACGCATGAAACATGCAGATGCTTTGAGCAGATATCCAACCTGTTTGATGATCACGGAAACTATAGCTCGTATTAGGAAAGCACAAAATGAAGACGAACACATAAGATTGATAAAGAAGATTTTAGAGAAAGAAAGTTACCAAGATTATGTTATACAGAACGAGATATTATACAAATGGAAAGATAATAATAAACTAATTGTTGTACCGAAAAAGATGCAATGTGAGATAATTAGAAGAAATCACGAAAAAGGACATTTTGGAATAGTTAAAACAGAAGAATTGATAGTAAGAGAATACTTTATATAGAATTTAGCAGAGAAGATAAAGAGAGTTATAGATAATTGCGTTGAGTGCATCCTAGTATCGCATAAGAGAGGCAAGAAAGAAGGTTTTCTTAGTCCTATCGATAAAGGCGACGTTCCACTGTCAACATACCATGTTGATCATTAGGGACCAATGACTTCGACTCACAAGAACTACAAATACATTTTTACAATAGTAGACGCATATACCAAATTTACATGGATTTACCCAGTGAAGACTTTGAGTACTGATGAGACGTTAGATAAGCTTAAACTTCAACAACAAACATTTGGTGCGCCAGAACGAATCATCACTGACCGCAATGCTGCATTTACCTCGAACGATTTCCGACAGTACTGTAAAGACGAAAATGTAACGCATTATACTATTACGACAGGACAACCCAGAGGCAACGGTCAGGTTGAACGCATTCATCAAATTATAATAGCCGTGTTGAGTAAGCTGAGTGCTGATGATCCAACGAAATGGTACCGCCGTGTATCTAAAGTACAACGATGTCTGAACGGAACATATCAGAGAGCAATTGGAATAAGTCCATTTGAGTTGCTTTTTGGCACCAAAATGAGAGATCAAGATGATGAACTTAATAAATTAATAGAAGAAGAAAAGGTACAGAACTTTAATGAGAAAAGACTGGAATTAAGAAATAAAGCCAAAGAATCAATACAGAAAATACAAGAGGAAAATATAAGAAATTACAATAAGAAAAGAAAAAGAGCATTAACCTATAATATTGGTGATTTAGTAGCCATCAAAAAGACGCAGTTTTCTCAAGGATCCAAGTTATTCCCCAAATATTTAGGACCTTATGAGATCGTCAAATGCAACAGAAATGATCGCTATGCTGTTAAGAAAATAGGACAGAATGAAGGCCCTATCAATACAACCACCTCAGCTGACCTCATGGGTTACACCCGAACATTATTCATCCGGGACAGATGAAGAGCAGGAAGGCCGTGTCGGATAATTTAATATTTTTATAGACTTTTTGCTGTCTCTGTAAACGATCCTTGAATGTCAATGCCAAGTAATGAAAAAAGAAGTTGTAATTAGGAGTTATCAGATGGAATGATTAACGAAAAGATTTGTTGTGAAGATTAAAAGTTGTTTTTGTGGAAATCCGCTGAGTTTTGCCTGGTTTATGCATTATCTCTACATATATTAATATTATTTAAACATTCTTATATATATACCTATAATGGCTAGTAATGATTCGACTGGAAATAGTGATATCTTTTTCTCTGCAGATAAGAGCAGTTTTCTTTCTGACGACAATGATAGTGACTGCTATATTATTACTCCCCCTGTATCTGAATTTCTAGTTTCGCAATTTTCTGATGTCCCTAAGAACTTTAATGTAGTTCACATAAATGCTCAAAGCACTCCGGCCCATTTCCCCGATATGCTGACGAATTTCACTAGTTACAACATAAACGCTATTCTTGTTTCTGAATCGTGGCTCAAGCCTTGTCTTCCTTCTACATGTTACTCGCTTCCTGGTTTCCAACTAATTAGAAACGATCGCTCTTTTGGTGGTGGTAAAGGTGTTGCCATTTATCTGCGATCACATATTCCTTACACTGTTGTTGATATGTCAGCACAACCACCGCCGCCTAACGCTGGTGAACATCTTTTTATCGAGGTAAAACTTTCTCACACAAAAGTTCTTGCCGGCGTGTATTATTGTCCATCCATATGCATTGACTTCTTCAACTCATTCCAAAATATCCTTGAAAACCACATTTCTTCCTATTCACATACTATTATCATGGGTGACTTTAATACCTGCATCCTGAAGCAGGATCATATGTCATCTAAACTTCAATCTATCCTGAATTCTAATAATCTATCTCTTCTTTCACGCATTATTTTCCAAACTCAACACCTTCTCTCCTTGACCTCATTATTGTCTCCTCCTGTGATTTCGTTACGAAGCACGGTCAATATGAAGCCGATGCTTTTTCGTATCACGACCTAATTTTTCTTTCTTACAAAACCCGATCTCCTAAAGCAAAGTCGAATATTCTGCTACAGCGCAACTTTGGCAGCATGGATATAGAAGGTCTGCGAACAGATGCTTCACTATGGGATTGGTCTAATATTGCCAACGCGGATAGTATATATGACAAGGTTTTTTTTTATTTACGACTGGTCTCATAAATCTTTTGGACACCCATGCGCCTGTGCGACCAGTTAAAATCAAACATCGCTCTTCGCCTTGGCTAACTGAAGATATCAGATCAATAATCAACAAAAAAGCAATAGCTAAGGCGAAATACAAGCCAAACCAAATAGTCATAATAAAGAGAAGTATACTCGTATTCGCAATCACTGCAATAAGGTGTGTAGAGATGTCCAACGCCTACACATTCATAAATCGGTGAAAGATAGTGAATAAATAATATATATATATATATATATATATATATATATATATATATATATATATATATATATATATATATATATATATATATATATATATATATATATATATATATATATATATATATATATACATAGTTTCCTCGTTTTATCCAGTTCCATAGAAAACTATTGAACTGGCGTTCAAGTACTTTAGATAAAAGAGGTAATAAAGATATGGGACGATAGTCAGAAAATGTGGCTGGATTGGATTTCTTAGGAATAGGAACGACTTCAGCATTTTTCCAAGACGATGGAAAACTACCGGAAGAAATAGAAAAGAAATAAAAAGTTAAGGATATGACAGATAATAGGAAGAATAATATCAAGTATAGGAACAATCATGTTACGACTGACACAGTCACTTCCTACTGCATTGGAAGTAATCGATAAGACACTCTTCTCAACGTCACGTACAGTGAATGGTTTGACAACAAAATGGGAGTTTGAATAGCTAAAAGATCTGCTAGCGTATTAGCTTTGACTGCGTTGTCTAATAATGTTGAAGAAGAAAAAAATCAATATTTTTAAGTAGATTAGTGTTTAAATCGTATGACATTGAAGTATTTTTAGATTTTCCAACCCCCAGTGATCTAAGAAATTATATATATATATATATATATATATATATATATATATATATATATATATATATATATATATATATATATATATATATATATATATATATATATATATATATATATATATATATATATATATATATATATATATATATATATATATATATATATATATATATATATAGCAAGCTTTGACTGCTTGTTCTAATAATGTTGAAGAAGAAAAATCAATATTTTTAAGTAGATTAGTGTTTATATCGTATGACATTGAAATATTTTTAGATTTTCCAACCCCAGTGATCTAAGAAATTATATATATATATATATATATATATATATATATATATATATATATATATATATATATATATATATATATATATATATATATATATATATATATATATATATATATATATATATATATATATATATATATATATATATATATATATATATATATATATATATATATAGCAAGCTTTGACTGCTTGTTCTAATAATGTTGAAGAAGAAAAATCAATATTTTTAAGTAGATTAGTGTTTATATCGTATGACATTGAAATATTTTTAGATTTTCCAACCCCAGTGATCTAAGAAATTATATATATATATATATATATATATATATATATATATATATATATATATATATATATATATATATATATATATATATATATATATATATATATATATATATATATATATATATATATATATATATATATATATATATATATATATATATATATATATATATATATAGCAAGCTTTGACTGCTTGTTCTAATAATGTTGAAGAAGAAAAAATCAATATTTTAAGTAGATTAGTGTTTATATCGTATGACATTGAAATATTTTTAGATTTTCCAACCCCAGTGATCTAAGAAATTATATATATATATATGTATATATATATATATATATATGTATATATATATATATATATATATATATATATATATATATATATATATATATATATATATATATATATATATATATATATATATATATATATATATATATATATATGTATATATATATATATATATATATATATGTATATATATATATATATATATATATATATATATATATATATATGTATATATATATATATATATATATATATATATATATATATATATATATATATATGTATATATATATATATATATATATGTATATATATATATATATATATATATATATATATATATATATGTATATATATATATATATATATATATATATATATGTATATATATATATGTATATATATATATATATATATATATATATGTATATATATATATGTATATATATATATATATATATATATATATATATATATATATATATATATATATGTATATATATATATATATATATATGTATATATATATATATATATATATATATATATATATATGTATATATATATATATATATATATATATATATATATATATATATATATATATATATGTATATATATATATATATATATGTATATATATATATATATATATATATATATATATATATATATATATATATATATATATATGTATATATATATATATATATATATATATATATATATATATGTATATATATATATGTATATATATATATATATGTATATATATATATATATATATATATGTATATATATATATGTATATATATATATATGTATATATATATATATATATATATATATATATATGTATATATATATATATATGTATATATATATATATATGTATATATATATATGTATATATATATATATATATATATATATATATGTATATATATATATATGTATATATATATATATGTATATATATATATATATATATATATATATGTATATATATATATATATATATATATATATATATATATATATATATATATATATATATATATATATATATATATATATATATATGTATATATATATATATGTATATATATATATATATATATATATATATATATATATATATATATATATATATATATATATATATATATATATATATATATATATATATATATATATATATATATATATGTATATATATATATATGTATATATATATATATATATATGTATATATATATATATATATATATATATATATATATATATATATATATATATATATATATATATATATATATATATATATATATATATATATATATATATATATATATATATATATATATATATATATATATATATATATATACATAATTTCAATTCAAAATTTATAAATTTAAAATCGCCGATTTCTTTGCGTTTTCTCTTCGATCCGGTCCACCTAGTGCCGAAACAGCCTCCCGCGGTGAAACCTGCAAGAAAACAAAAGGAAATTAGCGAAAATCAAAAAGATTAGTTCAATAGTTCGAGCCAAAGGTGTAGTAGGCAAGCGTTAAAACAGTGAAATTTCAACTGATCTGCCTCCTTTTCGCTCCGAAAAATTCTTTTATTGCAGCAATAAATTCTTTTATATAGCCCATATTGTTTTTAGATATTTTCTGGCCCTTTTGACAAATTATTAAATTGCTATATAAATAAAAAATTTTATTTACGTAATTTCAATTCAAAATTTATAAATTTAAAATCGCCGATTTCTTTGCGTTTCTCTCTTCGATCCGGTCCACCTAGTGCCGAAACAGCCTCCCGCGGTGAAACCTGCAAGAAAACAAAAGGAAATTAGCGAAAATCAAAAAGATTAGTTCAATAGTTCGAGCCAAAGGTGTAGTAGGCAAGCGTTAAAACAGTGAAATTTCAACTGATCTGCCTCCTTTTCGCTCCGAAAAATTCTTTTATTGCAGCAATAAATTCTTTTATATAGCCCATATTGTTTTTTTAGATATTTTCTGGCCCTTTTGACAAATTATTAAATTGCTATATAAATAAAAAATTTTATTTACGTAATTTCAATTCAAAATTTATAAATTTAAAATCGCCGATTTCTTTGCGTTTCTCTCTTCGATCCGGTCCACCTAGTGCCGAAACAGCCTCCCGCGGTGAAACCTGCAAGAAAACAAAAGGAAATTAGCGAAAATCAAAAAGATTAGTTCAATAGTTCGAGCCAAAGGTGTAGTAGGCAAGCGTTAAAACAGTGAAATTTCAACTGATCTGCCTCCTTTTCGCTCCGAAAAATTCTTTTATTGCAGCAATAAATTCTTTTATATAGCCCATATTGTTTTTTAGATATTTTCTGGCCCTTTTGACAAATTATTAAATTGCTATATAAATAAAAAATTTTATTTACGTAATTTCAATTCAAAATTTATAAATTTAAAATCGCCGATTTCTTTGCGTTTTTCTCTTCGATCCGGTCCACCTAGTGCCGAAACAGCCTCCCGCGGTGAAACCTGCAAGAAAACAAAAGGAAATTAGCGAAAATCGCCCTCCCACCCACCTGTTTTTCATTACTTACGTACATTCGAAGCGCTGCAGATCAGTTCTGTAATAAAAAACAAAACTAGTTATAAATTCTGAATAGATAGAATTGCTGAGACATAGCAAGTGTTCTTGCTGGCTTTATTTAATTAGGACAACTCACGTATTAAATTTTTAATTATTATTTTATTTCTTAACATTATACAATATTTTGACATTTTAGTGAAACTTTAATTGTTATAGTCCTTTTGGACGCCTTATTATTTTTAAGCTAATTTTATTTTAATTGAATTATTTTAATTGAACTAGTTTTAAATTCTGAATTGATAGATTTGCTGAGACTTAGCAAGTGTTCTTGCTGGCTTTATTTGGGACAACTTACGTATTAAATTTTTAATTATTTTTAATTATTTTTAACAATATTATACAATATTTTGACATTTTAGTGAAATTTTAATTATTATAGTCTTTTTGGACGCCTTATTATTTTTAAGCTAATTGAATTGACAAAGCCCTCGGACTAATATAAAAATGTTCAAAACTCCCCCACAAACCAAGTGTGCAGCCGTGACGGAAGACTCTGAAAAGAGGATTGAACCATCGGACCCATCAGTAGAAAAAGAAAAAGAGAATGGAAAAACTTCTCACGTTAGAAAAAGTGTCGGGGAGCTCGAGACACGTCTCGGCACTATGCCCAAGATTCGGACGACCACCCAACTTACAAAGCAAAAGGCAAAGGTCCCTCTGGTGGCTGAAATTGACAAAAACCAGGGGGGAAACCGAAATAACCCAATACCAAAACCGATCGCAAGAGGCAAAGGCACACTTGGTAAAGATAAAGCTCTTACTTAACAGCTCTCGGAATCTCAAGACAGAGATAAAAGAGAAAATTATAGACGCTGCTGATAGGCTGTATGCTATGACTAAGGAAGTGGAAGGAGGCAAAGAACTAAATACAGAGAAAGAAACAAGGAAAACAGAAAACACACTTGAGTTAGAACGAAACATAATAAATAAAATCGAAGAACATAGCAAACTTCTTATTGAATGCAAAGTAGAAACACAAATATTAAAAGATCAAATTAAAAATCACAGGGAAGAAATGCTCACTTATGCAAGTGTGGCAGCAAATCGAAGTCGGAGGCAACCTCAGGAACCGAGTGCCTCTAACATAAAAGAGGTAGTTTCGCCAAATTTGCATTCCATTATTGTAAAATCGGATAACGAAAAAGACACGAGTGGAGAAGTGATTGAAAAAATTAGGGCAGCGGTGGACGCGAAACAAACTGGATTAAAAGTAGATAGAGTACGAAAAGCAAAAGATCAGAAGGTGATAGTGGCTTGCGGAACAAAAGAGGAGTTAGGAAAGGTAGCGGACAAACTCAAAATTAGTCACGTAGGGCTCTCAATCGAGGAGACGAAAAATAAGGATCCGCTAGTAATTGTGAGGGACGTATTGCTAATTAACACCGATGAGGATATTTTCGCAGCAATCAGAAACCAGAATAAACACTTATTGGATGGTCTGAAAAAAGAAGAGGTGAGATTAGCAGTACGTTTTCGAAAGAAGACTAGAAACCCACACACAAATCATGTGGTTCTGCAAGTTTCTCCGCCTATGTGGCGGCGACTGGTTGATTTTGGTCGACTACACATAGACCTGCAACGGGTGGTGGTGGCTGATCACTCACCGCTAGTGCAGTGCTCTAAGTGTTTAGCGTATGGGCATGGCAAAAGACACTGCAAAGAGACAGTCGAGGTATGCTCACACTGTGGAGGTCAACACATGAAATCCACATGTGCTGCATTTATAGCTGGGAACTTGCCCTCTTGCAGTAACTGCTTAAAAGCGAAATTGGATCGGTCAAGCCACAATGCCTTTGACAACGAATGCCCTGTGCGGCGAAAATGGGATGCATTGGCCAGAGCAACTGTGGCGTATTGTTAAAATTGAGACGGGGAATTTGAGCGGACAAAATGGAAAACCTATTCTAGTGGTTCAAGCTAATTTGCAGAGGAAGGAGCTTGCAACCAATGAACTTATGTTGGAGGCGAGCAATAAGGGAACGAGCCTAGCACTCGTACAAGAACCATATGTGGGGGGAGTGGGATATATGAAGGACTACAAAGGAACTCGTATATTTCAGTGTTCCCATAAAGAAGGAGTGGTGAAGGCAGCTATTGCTGTCTTCGACAATAACATCAGCGTCACTCAATATCCTACTCTTACCACAAAAAACATAACGGTGCTAAAAATTGGAATAGGTGATAGCGAAATAGGATTTATGTCATTATATCTGGAACCGAACACGCACATAGGCAAATATTTAGATAAAATTAAAAATATAGTCAATAAATTAGGAAAAACTAAACTCATAATAGGAGGTGATGTAAATGCCTGGAGCCCATGGTGGGGTAGTGTAAAAGAGGATGAACGTGGAGAAATGCTAGCAAGTGTTCTTGATGAACTGGGCCTCCACATTCTAAACGTTGGAGATGTGCCGACCTTCGATACGGTGAGGGAGGAAAAGATATCATAGCCATGTAGATATCACAGCCTGCTCCGAAAATCTTCTAGGATTAGTGGATGACTGGGAGGTAGACGAAAGCATGACAAGTTCCGACCACAACACAATTAAATTCAAAATTAAACAAACAAAAATATTAGGCGTAGAAATAGAACGAGCTACTAGAATTTACAACGGTCAAAAAGCTAACTGGAGCCAGTTTCGTGAGAAACTGGAACAGTTACTAAAGGAAAATTATATAAGTAGTACACAGATACAAAAGATTGCTAACAAAGAACTATTAGAGAAAGAAGTCAAAAAATATGTAAACATTATTCAAGAAACATGTAGACATACAATCCCAAAAAAGAAAAAGAAAAATAAAATAGTCTTACCTTGGTGGAATGAAGATCTTGCCATGCTAAAGAAAGAGGTTGTAACCAAAAAGCGCCGCATTAGATGTGCAGCCCCTGTCCGAAGAGCATCCGTAGTCGACGAGTACCTGCAAGCAAAAGAAAATTATGAAAATAAAGCAAAAAAGGCCCAGGTGAAGAGCTGGAAAGAATTCTGTGGCAGGCAGGACAGAGAAGGGTTGTGGGATGGAATATATCGGGTAATTGGCAGAACAACAAAGAGGCACGAAGACTTGCCTCTTATCGAAAATGGAAAAACACTCGATAACGCTGAATCGGCAAGAATGTTGGCCGAGACGTTTTATCCGAGGATGCAGTTGAAGCTGATAACGCCGAACATCAGCGCATAAGGGCATTAGCCGAGCAGGTGAATGCAGGATTGCAAAATAATTTTTGCGATCCTCCATTTACTCTTGTAGAGCTAAGATACGCAATGAACAGCTTCAACCCAAAAAAGGCGCCTGGTGGAGACGGTCTTACGGCTGATATCTGCCGAGAGGCTATATCTCAAAACCAGAAATTTACCTGAATTTAGTAAATAAATGCCTGGAGCTTGGACACTTTCCCATCGTGTGGAAGGAGGCAGTGGTACTGGTTCTGCGAAAACCTGGGAAAGAAGACTACACGCATCCTAAGTCTTACAGACCAATTGGGCTGCTACCTGTATTGGGAAAAATCCTGGAGAAGATGGTCATAAGGAGGATCAGACATCACATCCAACCTGGGAGTAGTACTCGCCAATACGGCTTCACACCACAAAGGAGTACCGAGGACTCCCTCTATGACTTGATGAAATATATACAGTCACAGTTGAATAATAAAAAGATAATTACATTGATATCGCTAGACATAGAGGGAGCCTTCGATAGTGCCTGGTGGCCGGCTATAAGATGCCGATTGGCTGAGGAAAAATGCCCATAAACATCAGAAGGCTTATGGACAGCTATCTCCAGGATAGACAGGTAAGAATACGATATGCAGGCGCGGAAAAAATCCAGCCCACTACGAAGGGATGCGTACAGGGTT